>BTHU01000013.1:72974773-73119773 GCA_036184795.1 Tokudaia tokunoshimensis
AAGACTTCTGGGATGAGGGCTCCGGGGACTGCCAGGCATGTGGCTGTATCTTTTTACAAGCCATTACTCCAGCTGTTTATACAATCCACCTGGCTGATAAATGGGTCAAGAAGAGACATGCTATCCAGGCTAAACAGACGTCAGATACTTGAACAAATAATCACGGCTATTTTAAGCATTAAACTGGCTGTGCTTTGTTAGGGAAAAATTGGATCCTAATTATCATGTTTATGGGAAGGGATTCACTCTTTTAAAAGATAAAATTAAAGTTCAATGTTTCAAAAACACTAACCTTCTAACTTCTTTTAGGATAACATAATGAAACTGTTTTCCTTCTTACCCCAGGATAGCTCCATAAAGCCTTCCCAGTCTCTTGTCCTCTGGCCTCCAAGTTGTGCTGTTCTGTGCCTCCACTCCCCCGCCCCCTACCCTTCCCCCACACAAACACATAGAAATGTTTTCAGAAAAAAATTACACCTGTTTGAAACTCATGCAGATGTTTTCCCTTGTAATTATTCCCTCCCATACAGTTTAACAAAAATCTGCATGGCACTTACATCATACTTGGTATTATAAGTTACCTAAAGGTTATTTGTGATTCATGCTCTATACCATTTATAAAGGGAATTTAAATGTCCACAGATTTTGGTGCCTATGGGGTTCCTGGAGCCATATAGACAGAAGTTACTGGAAATACTGTGCCTCTTTGAAGACCTTATTTCCAAATATAATTGCTATGGAGTGATAGTTATTCTTCATTGTGAACTTGACCACATCTGGAATTAGCTAAGAACCGCATGGCCGGGCACAACTGTGAGGGATTTTTTTCTTAATTAAATCATTTGAAGTGGGAAGACACCATTATAATCCAATCTAGGAAGATACACCTTTAATCCAGATCTTTCGAGGTAGAAAGATCAACTTTTAATCTGAACCACACACTCTGCTGGGAATTCTCTATTGAGAACATGGAAGAAGGAAGCTTGCTCTCTCTTTGACTGTTTGCTTGCCCTAAAAAGTCCATTCCTTACTGGCATTAGAGTCTAGTTCTTCAGGACTCCAGTGTACACTGAAGACCAACAGAGACATCCAGCCTCTCAAACTGAAGAACATCTGGATTCTTGGACCTTCTGTTGGTAGACAGCCATTGTTGGACTAACCAAACCACAACCTGTAATCTATTCTAATAAATCCTCTTTATATCGAGAGAGGGATTCAGCCTATAATTTCTTTTCCTTTAGAGAACCCTGACTAATACACTTTAGGACCAGGGAATCAGCACATAGATTTTGAGATTTATTCTGCTATCATTTTACTGATGCTTATAACAAAGATGAACATTTAATTGATCCTATGTCAAGGACCTGATACTTCAGGTTTTTCACTTTCTTCCTTCAGTAATAATAATAATCTGAATAGTCCCCACTCTTTTAGACTGAGAAAGCTAAGCATAAGAGGATTGAACAATGTTGTGTAGCAATTTTTCCAAGATAAAACATTCCCTCTTGGAGGAAAGTTCATTAAGACATGTGGTGTTCTAAGGGGAGATAAAACATTCCATCCTACAGGGAAGCTCCATAAGCTAATGAAGTAAGTAACTCACCAGTTTCAGGAAGTCCCTGAAACTGAGAAGATTCACTAGGTACCTCCATTTCTAAGCATATATCAGCAGTAAGGACTGCTGAGATACACTCTCAGACTAGCTTAGCTGCCTAGAAGAAGCAGAGACCATCTGAGTTGCCTAGAAGAGACTCAGAACAACTGAGCTGCGCAGAAAACATACTTTTCAACTTGTTAAGCTGCTGTTAAACTCCCTATTGACAGCTTTTCAGGGTTGTCACCCATGCTGAGGTGGGTTTGGTGATGCGTATTGTCTTTGAGTCATTTCTGCTCCTGTAAGCAACCTCTCTCATACACACACACCCCATTTCCCACATTAGACTTTTTTGGTATCCATATTTTGGTCTGTCATTGGTTCCCTGGGGTGAATAGACATTTATTCTTATCTCCTTAGGAATCGTGTCACATAGCAAGTAACCTGTTTGTGATCTCAGAGCTGGTAATCAGAACTGGGATCCAGATATGGGTCTGTAGGTTTCCAGGGCATATACTTACCTAAGATACCTGTTGTTGTTTGGTTGGTTGGTAAGTAGGTTTAGTTTGTAGCCCTGCTCAGTTTCTGGAATACTGGAATCACAGGCATGCACCACTTCACCTAGTATCCTTTCTATATTTTATTCCCTCCTCCCTTTAGACATTAATCAAGGACCTGTTAAAGGCAGCAACTAAGCAAGCATGAGCTGGAGGGGGGAGAGTGTCATGCAAATTCACCCCTTTTGTACTTAGGTACATCCTGACTCTGGGAGTCAGACATGAAGTAACCAAGGAAACTACAGCTGCATTTCCCAATGGTTAAAATGCTCCTTTGTGACAATACAACTCTGAAACTTCAGTCAGAGTCCTCTGGCTGTATCAGAAATAGAGGCATCAGGACATTTTCCCCAATGGCTATATGTGCACATCACCAAATACTGTGATAAACAGGGAAGGAAAAAGCATGGGCATCATGTCCTCAGAGCACAAGGAGCAGAGTGGGACCAAATTAAGGTGTACTCAAGTGAAAGAATTTAATGATGTCGCGTGTAGTTTTTTTTTTTTTTAATTTAATTTTATTTTATTTTTTTAATTTACATTCCAAATCACTTCCCCTTTCCCGTTTCCTCCCTCCCCGAAAGTCCCATAAGCCCCCTTCCCTCCCTCTTTTCTCCGTTCAACCCCCTCTCATTACTCTGTCCTGGCGTTCCCCTACATCCAGTCTTTCCAGGACCAGGGGTCTCTCCTTCCATCTTTTTAGAAATCTATTGATATGCTGATTGTGTCTAGGGTATTCTGAGATTCTGGGTCAATATCCCCTTATCAGTGACTTCATACCATGTGTGATCTTTTGTGATTGGGTTACCTCACTAAGGATGATATTTTCAAGTTCTGACCATTTGCCTAGGAATTTCGTGAATTCATTGTTTTTAATTGCAGAGTAGTATTCCATTGTGTAAATATACCACATCTTCTGAATCCATTCCTCCGTTGAGGGACATCTGGGTTCTTTCCAGCTTCTGGCTATTATAAATAAGGCTGCTATGAATATAGTGGAGCATGTGTCCTTATTGCACGCGTGTAGTTTTTTAAAAAACGCGCTCTATCGCCTTTGCCCCGGAGCTGGCGTGCTCTGGCCCCTCCCGACTCCACCCAGCTTAACTCTGGGATCCATCTCAATCAGCCCCAACCCGCGCTCCCGGACTAAGGCAGTAGAGTGATTTTTTTTTTTAAACTACACGCAATATAATGATGATACTGCAAGAGGGAGGAGCGCATAGGAATCTTCTCAAGGACTGCGAAGATAATGCAGTGCACACCTGCCGTACAAGCAAGACGCCCTGAGTTCAGATCCCCGACACCCAGGTAACAGCAGACAGGGCAGTATGTATTAGAGTGTGTCTCTAGGAATAGACGGGAAGATGGAACGGGAAAGCCCCCAGAAGCTTGCCTGGTGTAGACGGTGGTGAACAACTAGAGAGACTGTTTCAAATGCACGCCTCTCCACCCCTGGTTGAGCAGTTCTCCCCAGGTGCCTCCTGCCTGGCTTTCCTCAAAGCAAATCACAGGCATGCCTTCAGGAGGCGGCCTTTATTTTTCTTTTCATCTCCTTCCTCGGTGCCACTAATCAAATTCCTGATTGTGCTCAGCCAACCCTGAAACCGAATGTTACTGAACCGTCCTGGCTTCTTGCTTCTATTTTTGTTGTTCTTAAATCTAAACTCCTCTGAAGTGAAGAAAAGAAAAAAGAAAAAGAAAAAAAAACAATCTACGTCTAAATTGACTGAAAAACTAGAACTCCAGCAGAGCCTATGGCCACGGGTCTCTCTCCCTGACCGTCACAGACCAGGAAATTCTTCTGAGTTGATTATAAGGAACCCAATGGCTACTGAAATTGCCCCCTGAGAATAGTCACAACATGGTGTCTGGAATGACCTAAGTATCAAACAGAGTTTAAAAGGAACTTAAAAGATTTTAAAATACAGGACTAGGGAGATGGATGGCTCAGTCAACTTGTAATCTATTCTTTTTTTTTTCTAAGTTTTTTTTTTATTTACATTCCAAATCATTTCCCCTTTCCCGTTTCCTCCCTCCCCGAAAGTCCCATAAGCCCCCTTCCCTCCCTCTTTTCCCCATTCAACCCCCTCTCACTTCTCTGTCCTGGCATTCACCTACATCCAGTCTTTCCAGGACCAGGGGTCTCTCCTTCCATCTTCTTAGAAATCTATTGATATGCAAATTGTGTCTAGGGTATTCCGAGATTCTGGGTTAATATCCCCTTATCAGTGACTGCATACCATATGTGTTCTTTTGTGATTGGGTTACCTCACTAAGGATGATATTTTCAAGTTCTGACCATTTGCCTAGGAATTTCGTGAATTCATTGTTTTTGATTGCAGAGTAGTATTCCATTGTGTAGATATACCACATCTTCTGAATCCATTCCTCCGTTGAGGGACATCTGGGTTCTTTCCAGCTTCTGGCTATTATAAATAAGGCTGCTATGAACATAGTGAAGCATGTGTCCTTATTGCATGCATTCTCTTTATATAGAGAAAGGGTTCAAGAATACAGTGTTTGCTACATAAGCATGAAGACCTGAGTTTCATCCCTAGAAACCATGTTATAAGCCTAGTACCAAAAAAAAAATGTATAAAACCTATGTGTATAAATATATAAATAAGCATACAAATATAGTTTAATTTGACATTTTCCCATATTGACTGATAATGCTTCCTCCGAGAGCCAAAGACTATCTAATAAAACCCTCAACTCCAGGCATGAGAAACCCTCATTTGAATTGTTGATCAAGATTGTCCAAGAGACTCCCAAAACATTATAGGTTACTTCTGTTGCCCTTGGCTGCCCCCTAGAGGCAAACATTAAACCTCTATTGCTGAAAACACAATGTACTTTCAGACATAGGGCTGAGCGGCCCCTGATGAAAACATCCTCTCTGGGTACGAGCTTTCACGTTTCATGCAAGGTTCCATGCACCTCCAAGTACTAAGATGACAAGCATGTGCCACTAAGCCTGGCTTTTTAAAGTGGGTCCTGGGGATGGAACTCAGGTCCTCATGCTTCCAAAATTAGCCCTTTGCCAACTGAGCCATCTTCTCCCAGTCTATTTTCCATACTTGATCTGCCCTATGCTTTCCAAAGCAAGGCACTGTTGGAAACATTTTTAAAACCCATCACAATTCATCACAGATTTTCAGAAACTATGAAGCCTAGTATTTAGCACAGGATGCTATATTCTATAGTTCTATGACATACAGGCCTGCTTTTTCTATCCCTGCTGGACTGAACTTTTTGTTTTTAAGGTTTCAGAGTTCTATTTAAACATCATAGTTTCGTTTTGCTTTGTTTTGTTTCTCATGCACTGGGCTGTTTTCGGGGACAGTTTGTATCCAACAGCTTCACACTGTGTGTCCTGGTCAACAGGGGATTCAGTGGTGTGGGAACCCCATGGTGTGCACTGGCTGGCAGTGCATCTAGTGGCATGGAGACCCCAGGTGTGTCCTGGTCCATAGGCACTCAGCAGTATGGAAATGTCAGGCAGAGTTCCAGCAGAAAAAGAGCCACAACTGACCCAGAAAAGGCAGCAGGATGCAGAGATTGTGTGGAGCACCTCTCTCCTAATAACAAATGCCCTGGCAAGCAGGGCACAAAGGGCTAGCATCTTCCTCTTTCCATAGATAAGCCCATCTGAAAATGAGGCTTTTTCCCAAAATAGACAGCTAACAAGAAACTAGATAGTTATGTAATCAAAATCTGAATTCTCTCACTGGATAATATCACCAGTAAGTTATGTATTTTTTTAAATTTTCCAGTGAAATAAACTATATTTAGTCTAGTTCTGCTTCAGCAAACAGTAAAGAAATCACCTATTCAATGACCTTGAAACCAGACATTACCACCTAAAAAAGAAGCCAAACCCTGAGTGAAGAGGGACGCCCACTGGACATGATGGCAATGAGGAGAAGGGGGGAAGGGACATCAAGAGCAGCCATGCATCAACCTCTCTGTCTGTCTGTCTCTCTGTCTGTCTGTCTCTCTGTATGTCTGTCTGTTTGTCTGTCTCCATCTCTGTGTGTGTGTGTGTTTATCTCCATGTGTGTGCACACGCACAAGCGCACATGTGTGCTCATGCATGGAGATGCAGGTGCACATGTGTGCATATGGGTATGGAGGGTAGAGGTCAACGTCACATGTTGTCCTCCAGTGCTGTCCACATTGCTTTTACAGACAGAATCTCTTACTGATGTAAGGCTTACCAACTCAGCTAGGCCAACTGGCCGGTGAGTCCAGGGATCCTCCTGTCTCCTCCATTGCACTGGAATTACATGCTCATGCCACTACACTGGGCTTCTCTAACATGAGTTCTGGAGATAGAACCCAGGTCTTCATGGTTTCAAGGCAAGCACTGTACCGCCACAGTTTCTCCCCAGCCCGTGCATAGACTTGAGGGACAAAGGACATGGAAACATTTGCTTAGAGACAGGGAGAGAATGGGCAGAAGGGATGCGATTAGCACCTGAGTGGGAACTCAGTGCACTGAATGGAACAGCCCTCCCCAGGGTGGGTGGGCTTCAGCCAATTCAGTAAAGACATGAGTGAGACAAGAAAGATGAAAGAAGGACAGGGAGGAATTCTGCCTCTTTGTCTTCAGTCTGAGAGCAGACCTGTCTTCAGACTCACACACAAACTAGGTCACCTCTCTGTGTCACCAGTGTGACAAGTAGAGATCTTAGAATAGTTTCTTGGTCCTCATAATTGTGTAAGCCAATTCCTTATTACACACACATACACACATACACACACACACATGGGGGGAGGGGGCAGATAAAGTGAGAGAAGAGAAAGAAAAGGAGGAGAGAAAGTGACTTACATGGTAGAGTTTCATCCTATCTTGTTTCATCCAATTCCTGTTGCTGTGACAAAATACCTGACCAAAACAACTGAGGCAGGCCAGCTTTGTGCCCCCCCCCCCCGCCGGTCAGAAGGAACAGTCCATCATTGGGTTGGGGCGGGGGCTGCAGGAGCGTGAGACGGCTGGTTGCATCACATCCACAGTTGGGAAGAAGAAAGAGATGAATACTGGTACTGAACTCACTTTCTTCTTTTTATCTAGTCCAGAAGTCCAGCCTATAAAACGGTACTGTCCACATTTAGGGTAGGTTTCCCTATCTCAGTTAACCTAACCAAGAAAATTCTTCATAGGCATGCCTAAGGATTAACCTAATCTAGTAATCTACCATAGCCACGACCAGAGATTCCTTTCATAGATTCCAATAATCAATATAAACCATCACATATCCTAATAAAGATCTTATGAGTTGAAACTACTATAAGTAAAAATGCATTCCATATGGCTGAGCTGGAACACCTTGACTTAGCTTTGCCTATTTTGACCATACTCAAAACAGTTGCACAGTAGGAATCAATCACTAACAGAAACTCCATTTTATGTTACAGTACTGTGAAGTTCTTGTGGTTTATTTTACTATACTGCAAATAAAGACAGAATATGGCTATACCTTTGTACCTTCATATAGAATAACTGTAAGTAGCATCACTATACCAAGCATCTATATGTGTATATCTAATGCACACAACAGAAGTACTGATGTCACAGTGTAAGTCCTACCAGATCAATAAAGTGAAGAGACAGAAAGACAGGTCAAAGCTAGGAGTTTGAAATAAACATGCAGAAACAGGCACACGAGATCTAGGGATATAATTTGGTGGTAGAGTGCCTGTTGCATGACTAACATGTGAAGTGCTAGGTTAGATTCCCAGCACCGCCAAAAAAAAAGAAAGACATGGAGAAAAGGGATGAAGGAAAGAAGGAATGAGACAGAAAGAAGAGAGAGGCAGGCAACAGGTATAGAGAGATACACAGCAGAAACCAACAAAGAAAGCAGATAGAAAGACATACAGTTATCCAAACAAAGACAGGGCAAACCAGATACATGCAGAGAAAACCCAAGAAACAACAAAATTTCATGATGCAGTCTGTGGCTTCCTGTAGGGCTTTGTTTCTGTATGTCAGGAAGCACAGGGGAGTGGTAGACAAGACCTTTCAACCTTTCTCTGCCAAAGACACCTGTCAGCAGCCCACCCGCCCCCGCTGCACAGTGCCCGGGTGGAGCCATCAGCCTGACATCTCACTGAGACTCGGATGCAAACTCCCAGCTGCTCCACACTTCCGCAGGTGACACCTTGTAATCCAGACAGAACACCACAGACTGGACATCTCAGCACAGCTGCCAACCAGAATCACCCAAGGACCTGAATAACTACATCTGAATCTCACGGGTTAAAGCGCTGTTGCCCCGGGGTGTGCTGAGAGCTCCAAACTACAGAGAAATCAAGGGGCCAGGTTTGATGCTGGGAGAAAAAAAGACGGTTACCACTCACAATTCAGTTTTTTTCTCTCCCCACTATTATTTTTTGAGACTCAGTCTTGTGATTTAGCCCCAGCTAGACAGGTCACAAATATCCCTAAAGATTTATTGACAGTTAACTATTGCTAGAGGGAAGGACTCGTGTGGCCATACCCCTCTCTGAGGATATGTGTGCAATTAACTGTTGCTGGAGAGGGAGAGACATTTTCTTCAATCATGTAGCCACCAGTAAGGTGCCCATGCTCCAGTAAACAATTCTTCATCCATGCTCCCATAAACAATGAAACCCATTAGTACACACATACACACACACACACACACACACACCTGCACACACACATGCACACACACATACATCACACACATACACACACACATCATGCACACATACAAACGTACATACACACATACATGTACACACAAAAAAAATAGAAAGGAGACTAGTTGAGAAGAGGAAGGAGATCAACAGGACTAGGAGGAGACAAGAGAGGAAATTAGGGGAGAATATGATTATGAAAATGCCATAATGAGATTCATTAATATGTAATTAATATATGGTAATAAGAGATGTTAAAAGTATGAACATTAAAAATATTCATATGCACATTTTAAAAACTGGAGATCAGAAAGAGGAGCTCTTTACCAAGGTCAAACAGGTGGAATAAGAACATGGTAGAAACAGGTTGAAACCAGCATTGCTCTCTTGCAGAACACAGGACCACACCCAGGAGGCACCAGGCTTGGGAGGAGCAGGGAGCACATTTGTTAGCAGGCAGTAAGCATAGAACCCAGTGCTGTGCCACTGACCCCATCCCTACCCAGGCATTCAATTCTGGCTTTGTGAGCTATCCATCCCTCTGTCTTAGCTGGAGCTGGTCTGAGAGAAGACACTATCAAAATGGAAGGCTCTGAAAGGAAGAAGGGATGAGAAGCTAAGCCCCTTCATTGACTTTAATTAAGCTCACGGGTGGGAAGCAGGGGTATTCCTCAGAACTTTCTGCAGCTTTGTGTTTATTAGCCTTAATGCCAGAGTAACAAAAATGCTTTTCCCAGCTCCAGGGAACGGAGCCTACACCATTCATTAAGAAACACTGCCATCTACCGCCATGTGCTCACCGTTGCTCTTGTAGAAAAAGAAAAAAAAATAATTACAAACAGTTCTTTATGCTCTAATGATGACTGGTTTCCAAGACAAAGCCCTGCTTTCCAAATGTCTGTTCAGCACTTAAAGATGTATATTATTTTCTCTTATACCCACAAATGGCAAATGGGTTTGGAATTAGATGACAGCTTTCAAATACCAGTCTTGAAAAAAAAAATGGAGCCTACGAATTAGCACAGGAGTCAGTGGGGCAGTTGGGTAGCAGGGACTTCAGGACTTTGGTGAGAAACCCAGAGGGCATAATGGCCACATCTAAGCTTCAAACCCAATTAGGAGTTACACAGCCAACCCAGAAGGTCATGAGCTCTGCATTCTACAAAGTCAGGTCCCTAAAAAGAAATGCATGTGATACAGAAAAATAGTTTAAAAAAATTATAAGCAAGTGGGGACTAGGAAAGTGGTTCACACACTCGCCTGGCACTTACACAGCCCTGGATTCCATTACCAGCACTGAACAAACTGGGTCCCTATCTGCAATCCCAGCACTCAAAAGCTAAAGACAAAATCATCTGAGGCCCTCGGCTAAGTGCACACTCTTAACTACTAAGCCCTCTCTCCACTCCTAACCCCAGCATTTACACAGAAATAAATCATACTGCTAAACCACACACATAGCTCAAACTCGGTGTACCACCTGATTTTTAAAATAATTTTTACTGAAATGCAGCCATGCTGCTTTCATAGCTTCTGTGTCATTAATGCACACATTGACAACAGCAAAGGTGATGCTGGGCAGGAGCTTTAGGCATTATTAGTAAAAAGTAAATTTGTCTAGCAACAGTGGAAGTCAGCAGAGAAATTCCTTACAATTAAAAAAAAATAACCACAGAACCCAACTACACCTTCCTGGATCCCTAGAGGAGTAAAGGCAGCATTCAATATGGATAACTGTATACCCTGTTGGTCCAAGTGCTACTAGACATGACCAAGTCATGAATTCAGCCTAGATATTCACTGACTAATGAACAGAAGAAAACAGGGTGTATAAGGAGATTTGCCACAAATAAAACCAGAGCAGTTTACAGGAAAGTGTATGGAAGTTAGGGTATCATGTTGAGCAGAACAAGCCAGGCCCAGAAAGATGTGTGCTGACAGGTGTGGTGCACACCTGTGCTCTAGCACTTGAAGGCAGAGGTGAGATGGTCAGAAACTTAAAGCAATTCAATTCTCAGATATATTTTTAATCTGAGACCAGCCTGAGCTACAGGAGACTATATTTTGGAAGGAAGGAAGGAAGGAAGAAAGAAAGAAAGAAAGAAAGAAAGAAAGAAAGAAAGAAAGAAAGAAAGAAAGAAAGAAAGAGAGAGAGAGAGAGAGAGAGAGAGAGAGAGAGAGAGAGAGAGAGAGAGAGAGAGAAAGAAAGAAAGAAAGAAAGAAAGAAAGAAAGAAAGAAGGAAGGAAGGAAGGAAGGAAGGAAGGAAGGAAGGAAGGAAAGAAAGAAAGAAAGAAAGAAAGAAAGAAAGAAAGAAAGAAAGAAAGGGGAAGAGGGGAGGGAGAGGAGGGGGAGAGGAGAGGGGGGAGAGGAGAGGGGAGTAGAGGAGAGGGGAGGAGAGGAGAGGAGAGGAGAGGAGAGAGGAGAGGAGAGAGGAGAGAAAGAAGGAAAGTAAAGAAAACAAAGATATGGGGTTTTTTTCATAAATGGAATTAATACCATCAAAATAGAAAGCTATTAGGTAGAGGTCAGAGAGGCAGAGGGGATATCTGAGAGTAAGCAATGGTGAATATGAACAAATATGTTACATGCACCTATGAAAAAGTCAGAATGAAATTCTCCTGTGTAAATAATATACACTAATTAAAATAAATGGGGCAGTAAAGAATGGCAGAAATGAATGTGGAAGAGCATATGATGCATGAGGGATAACATAGTTTCCATTTGGCCTTTTACACTGTGGCTGTCTGTTTCTAATTTGTAAACTTGCCTGCATATAGTTGTATTTTACAATCAACACATACGCATGCGTCATGCATAAGATAAATCCATTTCCTTTTCAAGAACAACTCTTTCTTTAATTAAACAGATGGATTCCTTAGGCAAACTATACTTGCATCCAGAGCTGATTTGACACAGACACTAACATCTGCAGGAGAAGAAATCATCAGCTTTCATTTCAAAAGCTTTGATGATGTTTCTTAAAGACGGCTGGATGGTACTCGAAGGCACTTGCAACAAGTGCCTTCACCAAATGTTACATTTCTACTTGTGTTGCTCTTAGAAGACAGAAACAGGTATCTATAAATGCAATGTGACTCACTGAAGGAGGCATGGTCCATCCCGCCCATGTGTTCATGATGTGACACAGGGGAACTGCTGAGGGAGTAACCTTCTCTCTACATTCAGTAATTCTCTAAGTCAAAAAATCTTTACTTACAATCTACCATGCAAAACTATTCTTTAATTGTTTTATCTTTTTTTATTAGATATATACTTTATTTACATTTCAAATGATTTCCTCTTTCCTGATTACACACACACTCACACACACACACACACACACACACACAAAAGTTCCATAAGCCATCTCCCCTCCCCCTGTTACCCAATCAACCCCCTCCCACTTCCCTGTCCTGGTATTCCACTACACTGCTGCATCGAGTCTTTCCAGGACCATGGACCTTTCTCCCTTTGATGTCCACCAAGACCATCCTCTACTGTCTATGTGTCTGGAGCCATGGGTACTATCTGGTTGATGTTTTTGTCCCTGGGAGCTCTGGAAGTATTGGGTGGCTCATATCATTGTTCCTCCTGTGCTAAAAACCCCTTCAGCTCCTTGGGTTCTTTCTTTAGCTCCCGCATTGGGGACCCTGAACTCAGTTCAATGGCTGGCTGAGAGTAGCCCCTTCTGTATTTGTCATGCACTAGCAGAGCCTCCCAGGTGACAGCTATATCCAACTCCAGTCAGCAAGTACTTATTGGCATCAATAATAGTGTCTGGGTTTTGTAACTGAATATGGGATGGATCACTAGATGGGGTAGTCTCTGGATGGACTTTCCCTCAGTCTCTGCTCCACACTTTGTCTCTGTATCTCTTTCTGTGAGTATTTTGATTCCCCTTCTAAGAGGGACCAGAGTATCCATACTTTGTTCTTACTTCTTCTTGGACATCATTTGATATGTGAATTTTGTCTTGGGTATTCTGAGCTTCTGGGCTAATATCCACTTATCAGTGACTGCATACCATGTGTGTTCTTTTGTGATTGGGTTACCTCACTTAGGATGATATTTTCTAGTTCCAACCATTTGCCTAAGAATTTCATGAATGTATTGTTTTTAATAACTGAATAGTATTCCATTGTGTAAATATACCACATTTTCTGTATCCCTTCCTCCATTGAGGGACATCTGGTTCTTTCCAGTTTCTGATTATTATAAATAGGGCTGCTATGAACATAGTGGAGCACGTGTCCTTATTACATGCTGGAGAATTCTTTGGGTATATGTCCAGGAGTGGTATAGCAGAGTCCTCTGGTAGTATTATGAAGAGTTTTCAGAGGAACCGCCAGACTGATTTCCAGAGTGGTTGTAGCAGTTTGAAATCCCACCAGCAGTGAAGGAGTGTTCCTCTTTCTCCACATCCTCGCCAGCACCTGCTGTCTCCTGAGTTTTTTATCTTAGCCATTCTGACTGGTGTGAGGTGAAATCTCAGGGTAGTTTTGATTTGCATTTCCCTAATGACTAAGGATCTTGAACATTTCTTTAGGTGCTTCTCAGCCATTAGATATTCTTCAGGTGAAAATTCTTTGTTTAGCTCTGTACACCATTTTTAATAGGGTTATTTGGCTCTCTGGAGTCTACCTTCTTGAGTTTTTTGTATATCATGGATATTAGCCTTCTGTTGGATGTAGGGTTGATAAAGATCTTTTCCCATTTTGTCCTTTTAATAGTGTTCTTCAGGGAAAAATTTCCTGAACAGAACACCAATAGCTTATGCTCTAAGATCAAGAATTGACAAATGGGACCTCATGAAATTACAAAGTTTCTGTGAGGCAAAGGACACTGTCAATAGGACAAAACAGCAACCAACAAATTGGGGAAAGATCTTTACCAACCCTACAACTGACAGAGGGCTAATATCCAAGATATACAAAGAACTCAAGAAGGTAGACGCCAGAGAGCCAAATAAATTTTCACCAGAGGACTATCGAATGGCTGAGAAGCACCTAAAGAAATGTTCAAGATCCTTAGTCATTAGGGAAATGCAAATCAAAACAACCCTGAGATTCCATCTCACATCAGTCAGAATGGCTAAGATCAAAAACTCGGAAGACAGCAGATGCTGGTGAGGATGTGAAGAAAGAGGAACACTCCTCCACTGCTGGTGGGATTGCAAGCTGGTACAACCACTCTGGAAATCAGTCTGGTAGTTCCTCAGAAACCTGGGCATGATACTACCAGAGGACCCTGCTATAGCACTCCTGGATATATACCAAGAGGATTCTTCAGCATGCAATAAAGACACGTGCTCCACTATGTTCATAGCAGCCCTATTTATAATAGCCAGAAGCTGGAAAGAACCCAGATGTCCCTCAACAGAGGAATGGATACAGAAAATGTGGTATATTTACACAATGGAATACTACTCAGCTATTAAAAACAATGCATTTGCATTCATGAAATTCTTAGACAAAAGGTTGGAACTAGAAAATATCATCCTAAGTGAGGTAACCCAATCACAAAAGAACACACATGGTATGCAGTCACTGATAAGTGGATATTAGCCCAGACGCTCGGAATACCCAAGACACAATTCACATATCCAATGATGTCCAAGAAGAAGGAGAGACCCTTGGTCCTGGAAAAACTTGATGCAGCAGTGTAGAGGAATACCAGGACAAGGAAGCAGGAGGGGGTTGATTGGGGAATAGGGGGAGGGAAGAGGGCTTATGGGACTTTCGGGGAGTGGGGAACTGGGAAAGGGGAAATCATTTGGAATGTAAATAAAGAATATATCTAATAAAAAAAAGACAGTGTTCTTTGCCTTACAGAAACTTTGTAATTTTACGAAGTCCCATTTGTCAATTCTTGATCTTAGAGCATAAGCTATTGGTGATCTGTTCAGGGAATTTTCCCCTGTGCCCATGTGCTCAAGGCTCTTCCTGGATACTAATTTCCCCAGAAGTTCTTTTACTGTTGAGAATAGTTTTAATTATCCTGGGTTTTTTGTTATTCCAGATGAATTTAAGAATTACTCTTTCAAATTCTATGAAGAATTGAGTCAGGATTTTGATGGGGATTGTATTGAATCTGTATATTGCTTTTGGCAAGATGGTCATTTTTACTATATTAATCATGCCAATCAATGAGCTTGGGAGATCTTTCAATCTTCTGAGATCTTTGATTTCTTTCTTCAGAGACTTGAAGTTCTTGTCATACAAATATTTCACTTGTTTGGTTAGAGTCACACAAAGATACTTTATATTGTTTGTGGCCATTGTGAAGGGTGTCATTTCCCTAATTTCTTTCTCAGCCTGTTTTTCCTTTGAGTATAGGAAAGCTACAGATTTGCTTGAGTTAATTTTATATCTGTCCACTTTGCTGAAGTTGTTTATGAGTTGTACGAGTTCTCTGGTGGAGTTTTTTGGGTCGCTTAAGTATAGTCTCATATCATCTGCAAATAGTGACAATTTGACTTCTTCCTTTCCAATTTGTATTCCTTTGACCTCCTTTTGTTGTTTAATTGCTCTAGCTAGAACTTCAAGTACTATATTGAATAAATATGGAGAGGGAGGGCAGCCTTGTCTAGTTCCCGATTTTAGTAGGATTGCTTCAAGTTTCTCTCCATTTAGATTGATGTTGGCTACCAGTTAGCTGTATATTGCTTTTACTATGTTTAGGTATGGGTCTTGAATTCCTGTTCTTTCCAAGACTTTTAACATGAAAGAATGCTGAATTTTGTCAAATGCTTTTTCTGCATCTAATGAAATGACCATGTGTTTTTTTTTCCTTTGAGATTGTTTATGTAATGGATTACATTGGTAGATTTCCATATATTGAACCATCCCTGCATCCTTGGGATGAAGCCTATTTGATTGTGGTGAAGGATCATTTTGATGTGTTCTTGGATTCTGTTGGCAAGAATTTTATTGAGTATTTTTGCATCGATATTCATAAGGGAAATTGGTCTGAAGTTCTCTTTCTTTGTTGGATCTTTGTGTGGTTTTGGTATCAGCAAAATTGTGGCTTCCCAGAACGAGTTGGGTAGTGTTCCTTCTGTTTCTATTTTGTGGAATAGTTTGAAGAGTATTGGTGTTAGGTCTTCTTTGAAGGTCTGATAGAATTCTGCACTAAAACCATCTGGTCCTGTACTTTTTTCGGTTGGGAGACTTTCAATGACCACTTCTATTTCTTTAGGGTTTATGGGACCATTTAGATGGTCTATCTGATCCTGATTTAACTTTGGTATTTGGTATCTGTCTAGGAAATTGTCCATTTCCTCCAGATTTTCTAATTGTGTTGAGTATAGGCTTTTGTAGTAGGATCTGATGGTATTTTGAATTTCCTCAATTTCTGTTACATCTCCCTTTTCATTTCTGATTTTGTTAATTTGGTCATGACTCTTTGCCCATTGGTTAGTCTGGGTAAGGTTTATCTATCTTGATTTTCTCAAAGAACCTGCTCCTGGTTTTGTTGATTCTTTGTTTAGTTCTTTTTGTTTCTACTTGGTAATTTCAGCCCTGAGTTTGATGATTTCCTGCCTTCTACACCACTTGGGTGTATTAGCTCTTTTCTGTTCTAAAGCTCTCAGGAATACTGTTAAGCTGCTAGTGTATGCTCTCTCCAGCTTCTTTTTGGAGGCACTCAGAGCTATGTCTTTCCTGCAGCTGGGGATTGAAAGCCACCAGACTTCCTGGAAGACTGGCATCATAGTTCATCTTAGTGTAAGCCTGATAGGATTTAGGGTCACCATGGAAACAAACCTCTGGGCATGTCTCTAATGGAGTTTCTAGATTGTAATAACTGAGGTGAGAAAACCTATTCTTTTTAAATGTGGGTGTCACCATTTCATCACTGCAGTATTGGACTGAATAAAAGGTGTCTTAGTTAGGGCTTTAATTGCTGAGAAGAGACACCATGACCAAGGAAGCTCTTACAAGGAACAACATTTAATTGGGGCTGGCTTACAGGTTCAGAGCTTCAGTCCATTATCATCATGGCAAGAAGCATGGCAGCATTTGGGCCATAGTGCTGGAGATGAGATCTCTACCTCTGTTTGTTTGTCAGTTATTTGTTTGGTTGGTTTTTTGGGTTTTGGGGGGGGGTTGTTGGTTTTGTTTTTGGTTTTTTTGAGACAAGGTTTCTCTGTGTAGCCCTGGCTGTCCTGGAACTCACTCTGTAGACCAGGCTGGCCTCGAACTCGGAAATCTGCCTACCTCTGCCTCTTTACCAAGTGCTGGTATTAAAGAGCTCTACCTCTTAATCCAAAGGCAGGAGACTGTCTGGATCATGCTTGACCAGACTTAAGCATATATATATATGAGACCTCAAAGCCCTGCCTACATAGTCACACCCTTCCCCTAACAAGGCTATACCTCTTAATAGTGCCACTTCCCATAGGCCGAGTATATTCAAATTACTACAAAAGGAAAACTGAAGTTGGCACTCATCTCTCTCCACTCCCTAATGTGGATCCAATTTGAACAGTACCTCAAGCTCTCACTGTCCAGGGTCCTCACATGATGGACTGGACTCTTGAACTATGAGCCTAAATAAATTCTTCCTTCCTTAAGTTGTTCCTGTTGACAGGCTCTTGCTGGAATTAGTAATGTGGTCTTTGCATTCTGGAACCCCAGTGGTCCATTCTGACTGTCAAAAACCTCTATTTCTGTCAGCTTTTCAGGTTTACAAATACACGCTGAGACTCACCCACCTCAGCTGCTTCCAGGCATCTCTTGTGCCTGGGATACTGGCCTTTCCTAGCCTTCCTGCCGAAAAGTTGAGCCTGGAGTACAGGATCAGAGGACTTTGCAGTTGCTTCTGTATCTTTCAAATCATTCCTAGTTATCGTCTTTGGCTTTGATTCAGAATTTCAGATTCCTAATATATGTGAACAATCATAATTTGCTTCTATAAGAAATGCTAAATCTATACAAGTCAATTTAAATATTAGCAGAGTAAATAGATTATACTATGTTTCCAAAACAAGAGACCTTACTGCTTATATCTCATTTTAAATTTAGTGACTCCCTTCTCACCAAGAAAGATCATTTCAATAAACACATTACTGTAAAAGTTAACACCTATCTGAAATGGGAATATTCCTCTAAAAATTTAAATGAATTACCAGATTAATAAAAATCGTTATGATCTTGTAATGGTTAATTTTGATTGTCAACTTGACACAATCTAGAATCACCTAGGAAGAAAGTTTCAGTGAAGGACTGTCTAAATCAGGATAGCCTGTTGTGTGTGTTAGAGAGAGGGGATGTTGGTTAAAGTAAGATAAGTAGATACAGCCTACTGTGGGTGGCGTCATTCCCTGGATTTGGGCCCTGGACTGCCTAAGAGGAGAGAAAGAGCTGAACAAGTTTTTGTTCCCTGCTCTAGACTGTGATGTGACTAACTGTTCAAATTCCTACTGGTGTGACTTCCCTGCTTCATGTACAGTGATCTGGAATTGTGAGCTAAAAAAAAAAAAAAAAACCTTTTCTCCCTGACTTGTGTTTACCAAGTATTTTGTCACAACTAAGACAGTCCTAAATATTTATTGTCTGCCCCCCAATTCATCTGTTGAAACCTAATCCTCAAAATCATGATATTAAGAGTGGGGTCCTGTAGCAAATGTTAACATTATAAGTGGGACTTTCCTGAATTTGTGCCATTATAAAATGGTCCCATTAAAACTGCTTACCCTTTCTACTGTGGAAGGATTCAGCAAGAACACCCCTCTATGGGCATGAGGATGTTAGTAGAGCACTTACTTAGCATGCCTGAAGCCCTGTGTTCCATCTCCAACATTATAGGGTAAAAAGTTAAGGTCAGTCTGGGCTAGAGATACTGTCAAGAAAACAAAAAGAAAGAAAGAAGGAGATGGAGGGAGGAAAATGTATCTGCCTATGAGCCAGGAAATGGGTCTTCAGCAGACATGGAAACTGCTAATACCTCAATCTTCGTCTTCACAGCCTTCAGAGAATTGAGCAAAAGTTGTTTATAAGCTGCCAATTTATGAAATCTGCTATAAAAGATCAGACTGACTGACCAAGGTCTTATCGCTACAAATCATTCCCTGTTTAAGTAATTAACAGAAACCTGAGAATTACTAAAATTAAATATTCTTTTGAACACACACACACACATACACACAGGTAGAACATTTGCCTATCCTGAAGTGTGAGGCCCTAAGATCAATTCCCAGCACAGCAATAATTAATAATATTGATAATGATAATAAGAGTAAATTAAATCATTCTAGAAACATAAAATCCAAGGAAACCATTAGTCTGACACAAACTATGAGACATTATGGAAACTGACCGCCTGTTCAATGCCACTTCACAAATTCTCAGCTCTTTTAGCTTTATATCGAAGTAGAGAACAAAATCAATTTTTTTCTGCTTTCATTTGAGAAGATGTGAACTTATCATGGCCATCAAATAAATATCAATTTTATACATTAAAAAAAAAAAACACCCAGGGGCTGGAGAGATGATTCAGAGGTTAAGAGCACAGGCTGTTCTTCCAAAGGACCCTTCCAGCACTCACATGGCAACTCACAACTGTCTGTAGCTCTTGTTCCAGGAGATTCAACACAGTCACACGGGCATACATGCAGGCAAATCATCAATGTACATAAAATAAAAATAAAATGATTTTTTTAAAAATCACCGTAACCATATCAGAATATCAAGCCAAAAAGGATTATTCAACATTCCAATACAGACTGATAAAACTCAAAGTGCACTTCCAGTTTCCATCTGTACCAGGAGCTGACCCTGTGCCACAGCTCTCCATACCCAAATCCCACCAGGACATAGCTGATCTCCCAAGAGTGCTGACACATGTGAGAACACAGGTGGGACCACCACTTCTGTTCAAATTATGGCCCAAGAGGAACCTTCCCAGAGTCACCAGGACACAGGAACCAAGGAGAAGCCTGGGACAGAATCCTTCCTATTTCAGTCTGCACCCCAGAGCTGACCCTGTGCCACAGCTTTCCATACCCAAATTCCTCCCAAAGACCTGGTCTCCCAGGAGTGCTGACACATGAGTTTACAGAACGGACAAGCCACAGTCAGAGACAGCAAGACCAGCTAACACCACAGATAACCAGATTTCAAGAGGCAAGTGCAAGAACATAAGCAACAGAAACTGAGGCTACTTGACATCATCAGAACCCAGTTCTCCCACCACAGCAAGCCTAGGATAACCCAACACACCAGAAAAGCAAGACTCTGATTTAAAATCACATGTCATGATGATGATGGACTTTAAGAAGGACATAAATCCCTTAAAGCAATACAGGAGAACATAGGTAATCAGGTAGAAGCCCTTAAAGAGAAAACACAAAAATCCATTAAAGAATGACAGGAAAACACAAAGGTGTTTCACAAAGGTGAAGTAATCGAACAAAACCCTCCAGGATCTAAAAGTGGAAATAGAAACAATAAAGAAATCACAAAGGGAGACAACTCTGGAGATGGTAAACCTAGGAAAGAGATCAGGAGTCATAGCAACAGAATACAAGAGATAGAAGAGATAATCTTAGGTGCAGAAGATACCATAGAAAACATTGACACAACAGTCAAAGAAAATGCAAAATGCAAAAAGCTCCTAACCCAAAACATCCAGGAAATCCAGGACACAATGAGAAGACCAAATCTAAGGATAATAGGTATAAAAGAGAGTGAAGATTTCCAACTTAAAGGGCCAGTAAATATCATCAACAAAATTATACAAGAAAACTTCCCTAACCTAAAGAAAGAGATGCCAATATACATACAAGAAGCCTACAGAACTCCAAATAGATTTGACCAGAAAAGAAATACCTCCACCACATAATTGTCAAAACACCAAATTCACATAACAAAGAAAAAAATAATAAAAGCAATAAGGGAAAAAGATCAAGTAACTATAAAGGCAGATCTATCAGAATTACACCAGACTCCTCAACAGAGACTATGAAAGTCAGAAGATCCTGGGAAGATGCCATACAGACCCTAAGAGAACACAAATGCCAGCCCAGACTTCTATACCCAGCAAAACTCTCAATTACCATAGATGGAGAAACCAATATATTCCATGACAAAACCAAACTTACACAATATCTCTCCTCAAATTCAGCCCTACAAAAGACAATAGATGGAAAACTCCAACACAGGAGGGGAACTACACCCTAGAAAAAACAAGAAAGTAATCTTTTAACAAACCCAAAAGAAGATAGCCACATAAACATCTAACCTCAACAAAAATAACAGGAAGCAACAATCACTATTCCTTAATATCTCTTAACATCAGTGGACTCAACACCCAATAAAAAGACATAGACTAACAGACTGGATTCTTAAACAGGACCCAGCATTTTGCTGCATACAAAATGGCAACCAACAGATTGTAAAAAGATCTTTACCAATCCTTCATCCAATAAAGGGCTAATATCCAATATATACAAAGAACTCAAGAAGTTAGACTCCAGAGAAGCAAACAATCCTGTCAAAAAATGGGAAACAGAGCTGAACAGAGAAGTCTCAATTGAGGAATATCAGATGGTCGAGAAGCACCTAAAGAAATGTTCAACATTCTTAGTCATCAGGGAAATGAAAATCAAAACAACCCTGAGATTCCACTTCACATGGGTCAGAATGACTAAGATCAAAAACTCAAATGACAGCAGATGCTGGTGAGAATGTGGAGAAAGAGGATGCTAGTGGAATTGCAAGCTGGTACAACCACTCTGGAAATCAGTCTGGCGGTTCGTCAGAAAATTAGACATAGTACTACCAGAGGACCCTGCTGTACCACTCCTGGAAATATATCCAGATGTTCCACTATGTTCATAGTAGCCCTATTTATAATAGCCAGAAGCTGGAAAGAACCCAGAGGTCCCTCAACAGAGGAATGAATACAGAAAATGTGGTACATTTACACATTGGAGTACTACTCAGCTATTAAAAACAATGACTTCGCTTGGGAGGCAGAGGCAGGAGGATTTCTGAGTTCGAGGCTATCCTGGTCTACAGAGTGAGTTCCAGGATAGCCAGGGCTACACAGAGAAACCCTGCCTCGAAAAAAAAAATGACTTCATGAAATTCGCAGGCAAATGAATGGATCTAGAAAATATCATCCTGAGTGAGGTAACTCAGTCACAAAAGAACACACATGGTATGTACTCAATGATAAGTGGATATTAGGCAAAGAGTGTAGAATACCCATGATACAATTCACAGAGCACATGACACTCAAGAGGAAGGAAGACCAAAGAGTGGATGCTTCAGTCCTACTTAGAAGGGGGGACAATATAATCAAGGGAAGTAGAAGGTATGAGGGACTTGGAAGGAAGAGAGAGGGGGATAAAAGAGGGGCAGAATCAGGTATGGGAGGAAATGGAGGAGATGTACAGAGGGTCAGGAAATTTCACAGAGGTATGTAGCAATAAGGGATGGGGAGCTGCAGGTAGCAACCAGAAAGTTCCAGATGCCAGGAAAGCAAGAGCCTCCCAGGACCTACGGGGATGACATTAGCTGAAATGCCCCACAAAGGGGAGGAAGAACCTGTCTAGACTATATCCAGAGGTTAGGCATGTCCTCCCACTGAGGGATGGAGCCATCCACCCATCTCCAAAATTTTAACCCAGAATTGCTCCTGTCTAAAGGAAATACAGGGACAAAGAGTAGAAAAGAGACTGAAGGAAAAGCCATCCAGAGACTGCCCCACCTGGGAATCCATCCCATATACAGACACCAAATCCAGACACTATTGCTGATGCCAAGAAGTGCTTGCTGACAGGAGCCTGATAATGCTGCCTCCTGAGATGCTCTGCCAGATCCTGACCAATACAGAGGCGGATGCTCACAGCCAACCATAGGACTGAGCACAGGGACCACAATGGAGGAGTTAGGTGAAGTACTGAAGGGGCTGAAGGGTCCTTATCTGGCAGCAATGGGAGGGAAGGCCCTTGGTCCTGTGAAGATTTGATGCCCAGTGTAGAGGAATGCTAGGGCGGTGAGGCAGGAGGGGGTAGGTAGGTAGGGGATCACCCTCATAGAAGCAGGGTAAGGGGGGATAGGATAAGGGATTTGCAGAGGGGAAGCCAGGAAATGGGATAACATTGGACATAAAAACAAATAAAATATCAAAAAATAAAAGCTCAAAGTGCAGCCAAATCATCTCCAGAAACTGCTGCCACACTCTGTGAGAGAATATTAATGAAACACATACATACTTTAAAGTGAGACCAGGGCATCTGTCCTAATACCATTGGGGTGTTTTATTAACTGTACTCCCTGAAAGACCAAAGTCCTTGGAATCAGACAGAAATGTTTTGGGGACCCTTGATGATCTATGTTCTTGGGAATGATATGGAAATAACTCTGATGCACATGATTCATGCCAGTTGGGTCCTGAGACCATGCTGATATCCTAGCACCTTCAGTGAGTATAGCTTATCTCTCCCAACCATGGTTGGTTAGATCTCCCTTAAAGCAGCCTCCTGCCAAAGACAAATGTGCTGAGAGCATTATTTTTGCTCTCAGTTGGCTATTTCTCAGCTAGACTGTACTTGTCTCATATTTGCCCCTTGCCATCCCTTTCACTCATTTTTTAAAGATTTATTTATTTTATTTTCATGAGTACACTGTAGCTCTCTTTAGACACACCAGAAGAGGACATCGGATTCCATTATAGATGATTGTGAGTCACCATGTGGGTGCTGGGAATTGAACTCAGGACCTCTGGAAGAGCAATCAGGCCTCTTAACCTCTGAGCCATTTTTCCAGCCCCCATATATATATATATATATATATATGTATATGTATGTATGTATGTATGTATGTATGTATGTATATTTTATACACAGGTACTTTTCTTTTTTATTTTATTTTATTTTTTTAATTTACATTCCAAATCACTTCCCCTTTCCCGTTTCCTCCATCCCCAAAAGTCCCATAAGCCCCCTTCCCTCCCTCTTTTCCCCATTCAACCCCCTCTCATTACTCTGTCCTGGCGTTCCCCTACATCCAGTCTTTCCAGGACCAGGGGTCTCTCCTTCCATCTTCTTAGAAATCTATTGATATGCGAATTGTGTCTAGGGTATTCCGAGATTCTGGGTCAATATCCCCTTATCAGTGACTGCATACCATGTGTGTTCTTTTGTGATTGGGTTACCTCACTAAGGATGATATTTTCAAGTTCTGACCATTTGCCTAGGAATTTCGTGAATTCATTGTTTTTAATTGCAGAGTAGTATTCCATTGTGTAGATATACCACATCTTCTGAATCCATTCCTCCATTGAGGGACATCTGGGTTCTTTCCAGCTTCTGGCTATTATAAATAAGGCTGCTATGAACATAGTGGAGCATGTGTCCTTATTGCATGCAGGTAAAGCCTCTGGATATATGCCCAGGAGTGGTATAGCCGGATCCTCCGGGAGTGTCATGCCCAGTTTTCTGAGGAACCGCCAGACTGCTTTCCAGAGTGGTTGTACCAGCTTGCAATTCCACCAGCAGTGGAGGAGTGTTCCTCTTTCTCCACATCCTCGCCAACAACTGCTGTCTCCTGTGTTTTTGATCTTAGCCATCCTGACTGGTGTGAGATGGAATCTCAGGGTTGTTTTGATTTGCATTTCCCTAATGACTAAGGATGATGAACATCTCTTTAGGTGCTTCTCAGCCATTAGATATTCTTCAGGTGAGAACTCTTTGTTTAGCTCTGTACCCCATTTTTAATAGGGTTACTTGCCTCTCTGGAGTTTAACTTCTTGAGTTCTTTGTATATATTGGATATTAGCCCTCTGTCGGATGTAAGGTTGGTAAAGATCATTTCCCAGTTAGTTGGTTGCCGCTTTGTCTTTTTGACAGTGTCTTTTGCCTTGCAAAAACTTTGTAATTTAATGAGGTCCCATTTGTCTATTCTTGATCTTAGAGCATAAGCTATTGGAGTTCTGTTCAGGAAATTCTCCACTGTGCCCATATGTTCAAGGTTCTTCCCTAGTTTCCCTTCTATTAGTTTCAGTGTGTCTGGTTTTATGTGGAGATCTTTGATCCACTTAGAATTGAGCTTAGTGCAAGGAGATAAGAATGGGTCAATTTGCATTCTTCTGCATGTTGACCTCCAGCTGAGCCAGCACCATTTGTTGAAAAGGCTATCTTTTTTCCACTGGATGGTTTTAGCTCCTTTGTCAAAGATCAAGTGACCATAGGAGTGTGGATTCATTTCTGGGTCTTCAATTCTGTTCCATTGATCTACATGCCTGTCACTGTACCAATACCATGCGGTTTTTAACACTATTGCTCTGTAGTACAGCTTGAGGTCAGGGATACTGATTCCCCCAGAGGTTCTTTTACTCTTGAGAATAGTTTTAGCTATTCTGGGTTTTCTGTTATTCCAGATGAATTTTTGAATTGCTCTTTCTAACTCTATGAAGAATTGAGTTGGGATTTTGATGGGGATTGCATTGAATCTGTGTATTACTTTTGGTAAGATGCTCATTTTTATTATATTAATCCTGCCAATCCATGAGCATGGCAGATTTTTCCATCTTCTGAGGTCTTCTTCAATTTCTTTCTTCAGAGACTTGAAGTTTTGTCATACAGATCTTTCACTTGTTTGGTTAGAGTCACGCCAAGATACTTAATATGGTTTGTGGCTATTGTGAAGGGTATTATTTCTCTTACTTCTTTCTCAGCCTGCTTATCCTTTAAGTATAGGAAGGCTTCTGACTTGCTTGAGTTGATTTTATATCCGGCCACTTTGCTGAAGTCGTTTATCAGCTGTAGGAGTTCTCTGGTGGAGTTCTTTGGGTCGCTTAAGTATACTATCATATCGTCTGCAAACAGTGATAGTTTGACTTCTTCCTTTCCAATTTGTATCCCTTTGACCTCTTTTTGTTGTCTAATTGCTCTAGCTAGAAGTTCAAGTACTATATTGAAAAGATATGGAGAGAGAGGGCAGCCTTGTCTAGTCCCTGATTTTAGTGGGATTGATTCAAGTTTTTCTCCATTTAGATTGATGCTGGCTACCAGTTTGCTGTAAATTGCTTTTACTATGTTTAGATATGGACCTTGAATTCCTGATCTTTCCAAGACCTTTAGCATGAAAGGATGCTGAATTTTGTCAAATGCTTTCTCAGCGTCTAATGAGATGACCATGTGGTTTTTTTCTTTGAGATTGTTTATGCAGTGGATTACATTGATGGATTTCTTTATATTGAACCATCCCTGCATCCCTGGGATGAAGCCTACTTGATCGTGGTGAATGATCGTTTTGATGTGTTCTTGGATTTGGTTGGCAAGAATTTTATTGAGTATTTTTGCATCGATATTCATAAGAGAGATTGGCCTGAGATTCTCTTTCTTTGTCGGATCTTTGTGTGCTTTTGGTATTAGTGTAATTGTGGCTTCATAGAACGAGTTGGGTACTGTTCCTTCTGTTTCTATTGTGTGGAACAGTTTGAAGAGTAGTGGTGTTAGGTCTTCTTTGAAGGTCTGATAGAATTCTGCACTAAAACCATCTGGACCTGTGCTTTTTTTGGTTGGAAGACTTCCAATGACAACTTCTATTTCTTCAGGGGTTATAGGACGGTTTAGATGGTCTATTTGATCCTGATTTATTTTGGTACTTGGTATCTGTCAAGGAAATTGTCCATTTCCTCAAGATTTTCTAGTTGTGTTGAATACAGGTTTTTGTAGTAGGATCTGATGATTTTTTGAATTTCCTCAGTTTCTGTTGTTATCTCTCCCTTTTCGTTTCTGATTTTATTAATTTGGATACTATCTCTCTGCCCTCTGGTTAGTCTGGCTAAGGGCTTATCTATCTTGTTGATTTTCTCAAAGAACCAACTCCTCGTTTTGTTGATTCTTTGTATGGTTTTATTTGTTTCTACTTGATTGATTTCAGCCCTGACTTTGATGATTTCCTGCCTTCTACTCCTCTTTGGTGTATTTGCTTCTTTTTGTTCCAGGGCTTTCAGGTGTGCCATTAAGCTGTTAGTGTATGCTGTCTCCTGTTTCTTTTTGGCGGCACTCAGGGCTATGAATTTTCCTCTTAACACTGCTTTCATTGTGTCCCATAAATTAGGGTATGTTGTTCCTTGATTTTCATTAACTTTCAAAAAGTCTTTGATTTCTTTCTTTATTTCCACCTTGACCAAGTTATCATTGAGTAGAGCATTGTTCAGCCTCCATGTGTACGTGGGTTTTCTTTTGTTTTTGTTGCCATTGAAGACCACCCTTATTCCATAGTGATCTGATAGGAGGCATGGGATTAGTTCTATCTTCTTATATCTGTTGAGGTCTGATTTGTGACCAATTATATGGTCAATTTTGGAGAAGGTACCATGAGGAGCTGAGAAGAAGGTGTATTCTTTAGCTCTAGGATGAAATGTTCTATATATATCTGTTAGTTCCAGTTGGTCCAAGGCTTCAATTAGATTCACTGTGTCCCTGTTTAGTTTCTGCTTTCCTGAACGATCCATTTCAGAGAGCAGGGTGTTGAAGTCACCCACTATTATTGTGTGCGGTGCGATGTGTGCTTTGAGTTTTAGTAAAGTTTCTTTTATGAATGAGGGTGCCCTTGCATTTGGAGCATAGATATTCAGAATTGAGAGTTCTTCTTGGTGGATTTTTCCCTTGATCAGTATGTAGTGTCCTTCTGTGTCTTTTTTGATGACTTTATGTTGAAAATCAATTTTATCTGATATTAGGATGGCTACTCCACCTCGTTTCTTGGGGCCATTTGCTTGTAAAATTGTTTTCCAGCCTTTTACTCTGAGGTAGTGTTTGTCTTTGACACTGAGGTGCGCTTCCTGCATGCAGCAAAATGCTGGGTCCTGTTTACGTATCCAGTCTGCTAGTCTATGTCTTTTAATTGGGGAATTGAGACCATTGATATTAAGAGAGATTAAGGCATAGTGAATATTGCCATCTGCCATTCTTGACGCTATCTTTATGTTTGAGTGGTTATCTACTTTTGGGTTTGATTCAAGAAGATTATTATCTCATTTTTTCCAGGGTGTTATTTCTCTCCCTGTATTGGAGGTTTCCACCTATTAGCCGTTGCAGGGCTGGATTTGTGGAAAGATATTGTGAAAATTTGGTTTTATCATGGAATATCTTGGTCTCTCCATCTATGGTGATTGAGAGTTTTGCTGGGTATAGTAGTAGTCTAGGCTGGCATTTGTGCTCTCTTAGTGTCTGCATGAGATCTGCCCAGGATCTTCTGGCTTTCATAGTCTCTGGTGAGAAGTCTGATGTGATTCGGATAGGTCTTCCTTTGTATGTTACTTGGCCCTTTTCTCTTACTGCTTTTAGTATTGTTTCTTTGTTTAGAACATTTGGTGTTTTGATTATTATGTGACGGGAGGTATTTCTGTTCTGGTCCAGTCTGTTTGGAGTTCTGTAGGCTTCTAGTACGTTCATCGGCATCTCTCTCTTTAGGTTAGGGAAGTTTTCCTCCATAATTTTGTTGAAGATGTTTACTGGCCCTTTAAGTTGCAAATCTTCACTCTCATCTATACCTATAATCCTTAGGTTTGGTCTTCTCATATTGTCCTGGATTTCCTGGATGTTTTGGGTTACACGTTTTTTGCATTTTGCATTTTCTTTGACTGTTGAGTCGATGCTTTCTATGGAATCTTCAGCACCTGAGATTCTTTCTTCCATCTCTTGTATTCTATTGTTGATGTTTGCATCTATGACTCCTGATTTCTTCCCAAGATTTTCTATCTCCAAAGTTGTCTCCCTTTGTGATTTCTTAGTTGTTTCTACTTCCTTTTTTAGTTCCTGGATGGATTTGCTGAGATCCTTCACTTGTTTGTTTGTATTTTCCTGTATTTCTTTAAGGTATTTTTGTATTACCTCTTTCAGGATTTCTTCCTGATGACCCACGTTCTCCTGCATTTCTCTGAGCGATTTTTGTGTTTCCTCCTCATGGGAATCCATCTCTTGATCCATTGTCTCCTGCATTTCTTTAAGCAGTTCTCGTGTTTCCTTTGTAAGGGCATCTAACCATTGATTCATTTCTTTAAGCAACTTTTGTGTTGCCTCCTTATGGGCATCCGTCTGTTGACCCATATTCTTCTGCATTTCTTTATGCAATTTTTGTGATTCCTTTGTGAGTGCATCTACCCGTTGATTCATCTCATTAAGCGATTTTTGTGTTGTCTCCTTGTGGGCCTCCATCTTTTGATCCATGTTCTCCTGCATTTCTCTAAGCGATTTTTGTGTTTCCTTTGTAAGGGCTTCTAACCATTGATTCATGGTCTCCTGTAACTCTTTATGAGATTTATTTGTGTCCTTCTTGTGATCCTCTAATAGCATAATGAGAAGTGATTTTAAATTCAGATCTTGTCTTTCGGGTGTGGTGGGGTATCCAGGACTTGCTGCTGTTGGAGAGTTGGGTTCGGATGGTCCCATATTACTTTGATTTCTGTTAGTAACATTCCTACGTTTGCCTTTTGCCATCTGGATACCTCTGATGTTAGTTGGTCCTGCTGCCACTGGCTGTTGGTTGGACCTCCTGTGAGCCTGCAAAGCTTTTTCTGCCCCCCCTTGATTACCAGGATTCCCCTGGCACCGATTTCTGGGGCCTGCCTGCTCCTGAGTGACTTTGGAGCCCTAATGTGCCTTGCCCCAAGTGATCTTTTATTGGGGAGGCCTTGCACATCCAAAGGCTCAGCCTAGTGGATTCCTGGAGCAGAGGTCGCCAAAGGGAGGCTGGTAGGCTCCTGCCCTGTGCAGGGGTGTGTGATCTCTCTGGGGGGGGGGGCGGGGGCGTCCCTCTGCCAGGCAGAAGTCCCACAGCAGAGCTAGCACGCTGGTTACTGCAGATCCGCCTAGCTCTTGGGAGCCACGTGCACACAATCCGCCCAAGACCCAAGTGATATTATGCCTGTCTGTCTCAGAACCTGGCTGTCCCAACTTCCCAGCCACTGGAGCAAAGATGGTGGAGTGTACTCTACACACTCTCCGTGGCGCTGCTCACCCTGCAGACGCGATGGCCTGCAGATCTGGCACCCAGACGACCACAGCGCTGACCTGTTCTTGGGCGCAGACGGAAGCCCCAACAGGCCGTGTCCCAAGTGATGTTATATTGACAGAGAGCCTGGGTACCTGTCTCTTCAGTGCAATCTGCGGGAACAGAGGTCGCGGAAGGAAAGCTGGTAGGCTCCCGCCCAGTGCGGGGTCCCTCTGCCAGACAGAAGTCCCACAGCAGAGCTGGCGCGCTGGTTACTGCAGATCAGCCCAGCACTTGGGAGCCGCATACACACAAGCCGCCCGAGACCCAAGCGATATTATGCCTGTCTGTCTCAGAACCTGGCTGTCCCAACTTCCCAGTCACTGGAGCAAAGATGGCGGAGTGCCCACAGGTACTTTTCAAAATGAAAATCTGTACTACCAGGTACTCTTCCTTTTCAAGTTTTAATTTTACATATTTTTAAATCTGGTATATTCTTGTGTGTCTGTGTGAGGATATATGTACATGAGTGTAGTTGCCCACAGAGGCCTATGAGACCTCGGATCCCCTGGAGCTGGAGTTATAGGGGGTTGTGGCATGTCTGACATGGGTGCAGGGGACAGAACTAGAGTCCTCTGCAAGAGTAGTACACACTGTCAACCACTGAGCCATCTCTCCAGCCCTACTACTCATGACCCTTCAACAGCTTTTGACTAACTTAAAGTACAAATCAAACTCTATTTTCACTTGGTCTATGAGTCTTGTAAGACAGTGGCTACTGTTCACCTCCCCAGGCCCACCTCATGATCCTGTCTGCTCAGATTTCCTGACATCTGCCATGGAAGTTTCTGTTCTTTTCCTTGATCTCTCCTGGTACCCACCTCCACTAGGACTTCACCTATTTTGTCGTGAATGGTACACCGCCTCCACCCCACCCTCTATCACTGCCTCCATCACAGCATGTCATGTATCTCTAGGTGACATGGTGGCTCCTCATCATTACAGGATTTGGAATTACCTGGGAGAAATACCTGCAGGCAAGTGAGGGAACCTTTCCACAGAGGTGTAACTGAGGTTAGAAGACCCTCCATGAATGTAGGTGGCAGCAATCCATAAACTGGGGTCTCAGGCTAAATAAAAAAACTACAAAACCAGCCTGCACTTATCCCTCTCTGCCTCCTGACCACAGATGCAGTGTGATCAACTATTTCACATACTGTCATGCTTTCCCCACTATGATGGATAGTACCCTCAAACTTTGAGCCAAATCAACCTGTCCTTCCTCAGGTTTCTTCATCTTGTATTTTGTCACAGCAACAAGAAGCAACACATACAGGCAAATTAACTCTGACTCCTGACGGTTGTCCTCTCACCTCTACAAATATGATATGCCTCTCACACACCCACACCCATGCACGCACATGTATGTGTGTGCACACACATAGACAGAGAGAGAGGAAGAGAGAGAGAGAGACAGAGAGAGAGACACAGAGAGAGGGACAGAGACAGAGGAAGAGAGACTTTAATATGATGTGAATGACTTAGAAATATGGTAATATCTATCAGCAAAAAAAACAGTAAGTTATAAAGCAAGGTGGTACTGGATTGAAGATTGAGAGTGAGAGACATTTTTCACATGCATTAATAGAATGGAGATACCTTGAAGATATATATTGATAAGTTATTTCTCCACCAGTGAAATGTGCCAGTTCAAACTAGATTAGATTAATTAAATGTAGGTTTTTCAGGAAGCTGCTCTCCGGTGAGTTCACTGGCCCCAACGACTGCAGCCGGGGAAGTCATCATGGGAAGGGCAAGAGAGGAGGAGGAGGAAGAGAAAGAGCACCACAGAGAAAGGAGAGAGGGGTAGGGAAGAGGGGGTGGAGAGAGGGAGGGAGGAGGGAAGGAGGGAGGGAGGAAGAAAATTAGAAGATTGGAGTTTGCGGTAAAGTGTACCAGGTGGGATGCTAGGAGAACCTGGAGGCTAGGTCTGCTTTGATATAGAAAATATGCACCTCAGTCCCTTGTCCCAGAGTCCAAAACCAAACATACATGACATGGAGCCCAATCCAAAGCTCGGATAACTAGCCATACGACTACTCAGAAAATATTTAATTGTCAATTATGTGAGAGACAGTTCCTTGTGCGTTAGACTAACTGCACTCTGAACTGCAGAATGTATAACATTCCATTTCCCTCACACAAAATGACTCCTATTATATGTAAGTACAAATAAAAACATTCTTACAAATTGCCCCATCTCCCTCAGTAGTCACATGGCCTCTGTGGGAGAGTAACAAAATGGCACCCCTATTAGATAACTACCTTACATGCATGCTCCCCAAGACCCCTGCTTCTGTCTTGTGATGATTCAGTCACTGAGAAATGCTCCCAATCTCTCCTACACTGAAAATATTAAGAGGTACAATTTCACTTACCAAGCATGTACAGATTTTTCCATGTCATTTCCCAAACAGCACAGAAGAATATCCATCTACCCAATATTTACATTATATTACAAGTTATCTAGCTGCAAATCGAACTCTGGGGGATGTGCCTAAGTTATATGAAAATGAAATTGTAGCCTGACTTTGGGGCACTTTAAGGGTTCTTATTTCCACTACCATTCTCCACCCTTATCCCTTCTAATCCCCCAAGGCTAGGTAGGAGAGAAAGAAGGCTGAAGAGAAAAGGCTCTCTAGACTACTTCCTTACGATTAGGGGTGTCAAGGTCCTTGAGGCAATTTTGAGCTTTGTTGTCAAGCTATCTCCAATCAGCAACCAACAACCAGCATCAGCAAGAGAAGTACCAACAGCCACAGCTCCTCTCAGGACTTAGCATTTTTATACCCTCTTAAGAGTTCCCAGAATTCTAAATGTCAAGCATCTGCAGAAACTATCTGCTGCTGGTCAAATCATTGCCCTGCCAGAGCACAAGGCAAATCACAATCACCTGCTGTGGACAGTCTGAAGCAGCTCCATATCCCACACCTGGGATTAAAGCAAAAACATATCCTATATCATTTCTGTGTTTAAAGAAACAAAATTCTCACTATATACTATAGCTATTTTAAAAATTTTTAAGTGTGTCTGTGTGTGTGTGTGTGTGTGTGTGTCTGTGTCTGTGTCTGTGTCTGTGTCTCATGCACATGGGTGCAGGGCATCAGATCCCCAGAGCTGGAGTGAAGTGCAGTTGTGAGAGGTCTGCTGCGGATGCTGGGAATGTGAGCCCTTTGTAGGAGCAGTAAGTACTCTGAACCACTGAGCCATTTCTCTACTCCTCTGTAATTCTACAGAAGAGATCTGAGCTCTGGTAAATTTGGGCATGGTCTGGGAAAAGTCACAAATAAGATAAAAGATAAATACTCTTGAATGTCAGGTCTTAAAATCTTTCTTGTAATAATTAATACATGTTACATCTCTCCCTGATATGCTTTCTTAAAATTTATTGGGTGGTATTTATCAAGCAATATAAATCTACCAATTTGCAGAATAAGTTAGTGTTGAGTATCAGGTCAAAGGAGTTGGCAAGACTGAAGCACTGATAGGGATTTCGAGAAAGGAGGCTCTGAAGAGTAAATATAACCCAGTCTACATCTATGATACTAAGACTTTTTTTAATTAAACATAGTGCATAATCAAAAGCTAAAGAGATGACTCAACAAGCAAGAGTATTTGTCAGGCAAGCATGAGAGCCTGTGTTCTTAAATATCTGGCACCCACATAAAAACCACGAGTGTACCACACACTTCTCGCCCTCCCTGAGCTGAGGGGAGATGGAGTCAGGAGGACCACTGTAACTTGCTGGATGACGATCTTGCTCCAGGTTCAATGAGAAACTATATATATCAACCAATAAGGCAGAGAATATGGAATATGACACCTATGCAGGCACCCACAAACACAAACAAATACATCACACACACATACACACACACACACACACAGAGTACACAAAGTCACACACCAAAAAACATTTTATTAAAAAAAAATAATAACCAGTTATTTCAATGATTAAAAAGGGAATCAGGGGGCTGGAGAGATGACTCAGCCATTAAAAGCTATACTCACAATCAAAAATATAAGAGTTTGGTTCCCAGCACCCACGGCTATCTCTCCAGTCACTGAAAATTTAAAAAAAAAAAAAAGGAATTAGGATGTTTAAAAAGGAAAAAAAGCCCACTCTATTCGGGATAATATTTCCAAGAATTTTAATGAATGGAGCATGAAGTATCATAAAAATAAAATAAAATAAAAATAAAAATAAATAAAATAAAAACAGGCAGGATTCAGACAGGAGCCTCGTTAGGAAAGGACATTATCTCTCCTCAAAGGACACACTTGAAAGTATGCGGTTTACATTAAGATGCAATAACATATGAGTTACTTGAAAGTATGACAATATTTGCCAAAAAGAATTGTTTAGGAAGCTAAAGTGACTCTGGGGACAACAGATGTGGAGTCTCATTTTTCATTGTAAATGTCACAACACTTTCCTCTTTTTGTGTATGCAACTGTTGTCTTGGTAACTTTTAGTACTGTGAAAGGATGTGTTAATCCCTTTGCCTTCTGTTTGAAACAGTATGATTTAATACCTTGTTTCAGTCTGAAGAACAATCCGAATCCTCAAGAACACAGAGGAGCAATGAGCTTGAACTTCCCCAGTTCTGTGGGAGCATCAAAAGGCCGTGGATTTTCCAGGATGTCATACCGGGGCTTGAGGCTCAGTGTACATTCATAGGTGGCTGCTTGGCTATAAGTCACTTTATTAACTGAAAAGAATGGAACCTAAATCTGCAGGCATGGTCCATATTTCTCTTTGTGATATAAATCAATCTCTTGCCATACTTTAAAAAACACTTTTAAAGCTTTTGTTTTATTTTTATGTGTGCAGTACCCACCGAGGCCAAAAGATGGCCTCAGGTCCCCTGTAGCTGGTATTAGGAAGGTTTGTGAACCACCTGATTGGGGGCACTCAGAACCAGACTCCAGTCTTTTACAAGAACAGTTGAATGTTACTGATCACTGAGCTACCTTAAACTTTTTTTTTTAATTATTCAGGGTCTCCTTACGTTGCTCTCTATGGCCTGGAACATACTGTATAGACCAGGCTGGTCTCAAACTCACAGATACCTCTGCTTCTGCACCCCAAGTGCTGAGATTAAAGCCATGTCTGTGCTACCAGTTCAGTCCACAAGGCTGATGTCTCTGCTGATCCTCGGTATACGGTGGAATTCCGAAGAAGTAGGCTCTAACGCCAGTGAAGAAATGGACTGGCTAGAGAAATGAGGATGAGCAGGAAAAGAACAAAAGCTTCTCTCTTCCATGTAATTATATAGGCTTCCAGAAAAAGGTATGGCCAGAAAAAACATGTGTCATCCCATCTGGTGATCTGGATTAAAGGCATATGTCTTCCTGCCTCAAGATCTGACTCAAACGTGTGTCTTCCTACCTCAAAGATAACACTTCTGGCCATTCCTACCAAACAAAATATATGACTATGTCTACTGCCTGGAGTTCTCCCCACTGTGAAGATCTCCCTTCATCAGCATCTCTCAGGGTTGTCCCAGAAAGAGGTTGTGATGCTGCAACTGTCCACTTCTGTGTGGTGCCTGAATAACATGCAGAACTATCTGTAAATTAGTCTTTTCATCTTCAGTTAACTGATCATGGAGAATACCTCATGAGGCTATAGGTGCATTATTGAAAGCAGGTGGCATTGTAACAGGAATAGAAAACATAGGCATTTGGGCAATTTCTTGTAACTTGCTTGTGCCTTCAGGACCTGGTCAGGCCTTGTTACACTGTGTCCATTGTGCACCATGAGAAAAGGAAGAGAATACACCAGTGGGCTTGGGAAACAGCAAAACCTTTCACTATTCCTACCATGCAAGCATAGTGAGTAATCAATCAGGGGCGCCAGACAAGGACATGGGAGTCTTGTTTCTTCTGGCAGCCCTGAGCAGGGGCAGAAGCTGGGTTTATAAGCATAAAACCTGAAAGCTTCTGAGTCAAGTTACAGCTATAATTTTACCAATCAGAACTCGGGTATTAGGGACTTTCCCAGGTCTTCCATCATTGTCAACTGACATCGAATGTAATCAGCTTCTTTTTTGCCCAGCAAATCAAATTCATTTGTTCTTTCTATAAACTAGCATTGTGGCTTGAGTAACTATTGTTGGTTAGAGAGGAACTTGATAACAGGTATGTTTGGGGGAATATTGTTGCTTAGAGAGGGTGTTGGTCAGTTTAGGTAGAATGCAGTCTGAAGTCAGAAAGGCATTATGTAAGACAAGTTCCTTTTATCTGCTCCCAACAGCCCTATCTTGTATATACCACTTCCATTTGACAACAGATTGCTGTTATGCATGTCTTGTTTGCTGTGCATGACTTGGTGAATCATATGACACCCAACTCATGATTGGTATCACCTCAGGTCACATGATAATTTGGTGGCCCATTGTCAAACATTCAGTTTCCACTAAGGCCCAATAGCAAGCCAAGAGCTGTCTTTCGAAGGGAGAATAGCTGTCTGCAGATAGTGGTAGAGCCTTCCTCCAAAATCTGAAATGTTTCCCTGTGATTCACGTATAGAGGCCTACTAAAGGCTTCAAACAGCATCCCTCTCTGCCACTGATACCTCAAGTACTATCAGGTCTGCTGGATCATCTAGTCCATATGGTAGAGCAAACTGTACAACAGCCTGGATCTGTTGAAGAACCTTCTCCTGTTTCAGGCCCCACACAAAACTAGCAAATTTTAGAAGCACTAAGTATATGGACCAGGAAAGGGGAAATCATTCTGCTAACTTCTATGTATATCTATCCCAGTTATCCATTCTGGAATTTGGGAAATATCCACAGGATGAGTTCGGGGACCTACTGGGCCTACTGTGAGTCAGACTTCAGCCAAAACTCCACTAATCACCTGACCTCAAAGCCCCTACTTTAAGTGAGGGCCACAATGTTTCTTGAGACTCTCCCAGAATTAGTCTCAATTCACAGCCAGTATTCAATTTGACCCCAGGAAAGTCTGATTATTCCCTTTCCCCTAGTATCCTTGTAAAGGGCTGTAGTTCCCTCTGGGGAAGGATGGAGAAAGGCTAATTGGAAAACTTTTAGGTGTCTTATTGGGGTCCTTCCTCAGAGAACCCTAAGCACCCCTTTATTCAAGGGGTTCTGGACCTGCAAACTGGCTCAACTACGAAAAATTATTCATGGTCTGAGACTGCCTTTTGCCATGATCCAATATAATCTTTCATTCATTTGTTTAAGAATTTTTTCACTTGTACAGACCAAACAGAAATGCAGTAGGCTTCTTGTCTACTTTATGCCTGGAAACAACCATGATTCATTAGCCAGAACCAAAGGTCCACACGAGTCATGCCATTATAAAGTTTACTTTGCCTCAGTTTACCATCACGGGTTAGGTCATTAGAAGCATTGCTTTGTCTACGTTGCCCATTATCATAATTATGATCACTTTGCCTCCGTGGATTCAGTGCTACCACCTGTCCCCTGCTACCTTGGGATCCAATTAAATGCATTGCATTTAATGTGTCCAGTTGAGCAGCAGCACCTCTAACCCTAAGGTCTGGCTCCAGGAAAGGGACAGCAACAAAGCACTTCAACTATGCTGGTGCCCCTCGTACTGTTTCATTTCTTATAAGATTAGTGAAGGGCACATCTTCTGACTCTTCCCATTGTAAAGGATTAGGTTTTACACGGCATATCCACTCTAGCATTGTAATGTCCCTGAACCTTAAAATTCCTTCATCAACTCTAAGCCAAGGGATATTAAGCATCTCCAACTCCTTTTCTGTAGCCAACCATTCAAGCAAATTTTTGACACCTTTTTTAACTGAGAGGGAACACATCCCCATCCTAAGTTATAGGATTCTATTCTTTACCAGTTAATACCCTTGTTTTAACCACTGATACCCTCTGAGGCTGGGACTCAAATTTTCATTGTAATCCAGCACAATAGACTCTGGAACTAAATGAGACTTACAAGGCCTAGTAAGTAAATAAAACCAGACAATCTCAAGATGTTCCTGAAACTTACAAAGTTGGCAACCCCCGCCCCCAGGGGTTATATAAGCAGTAACAGTTGCTGGAAGAAGAGACTCTCCAATTAGCTCAGCTGCCCACATCATGCAGGTAACTCCAGGGACACACTTTTGTAACTGGTAACCATGTTGGGGCTGGCTTTTCAATGACACAGCTGCCTTTGAGCTTTCTGTGTCCCCCTCTATAAGTTGCCTCTCACTCATACTCCTGTAAGTCACCCCAATAAGCACATTGATTTATCAAACTAAACTTGGATAGAATTATTTGATATGTCATTAGTGCCTTATTTGAATGGAAGGAAGGAAGGAAGGAAGGAAGGAAGGAAGTCATACAACAGAGGTTATAATCAACAAAAAGATATAGGTAGCCGGGCGGTGGTGGCGCACGCCTTTAATCCCAGCACTTGGGAGGCAGAGGCAGGTGGATTTCTGAGTTCGAGGCCAGCCTGGTCTACAAAGTGAGTTCCAGGACAGCCAGGGCTACACAGAGAAACCCTGTCTCGAAAAACCAAAAAAAAAAAAAAAAAAAGATATAGGTGATCATGATAAAGACTGCCAGTACTTATAGTAACTTCCAAGGTCCTTGTGGTTGGAAACCGCTGGGGTCAATCTGACTGGGTCTACAGACCTGGATAAGCAAGTAAATAAGCAAGAATAGAAAGGCCGTATTAAAAACAAAACAAAACAAAACAGTAGCCCAAACCTTCCTGCCAGCAATATAAGGCTGTTCACAAGAGGATTAAATCAGGACAGAGGCAGATAAAGTGGCTCCTGCCTGTCGCAAGGCCCAGAGAGGAGGCTCACAAGTTCTGGGCTACACCTAGAGATCTTAGCTCAAAGACAAGAGGGGAAGAAGGGTGGGAGGATGAGAGGAGGAGGCAAATACTCTGCCATTCCAGCCAACAGTGGAAGAGAAACTCACAGTAGAAAAGCAAGAAAGGCCATTGCTTTTTGTAGCTTCTCCTCCTTCTTACTGTAATGCTAAGGAACAAGTGCCAGGAAGAGAAGAGAGGAGGAAAGGCAGCCAGACCTGAGTTACTCCTTTCAAGACTTCTGGAGAGTCTAACTCAGCTCCGGAGAGAAGGAACTTCAACCGAACTTTAAGTGACAGGATGTGATTCAGTTGGTAGAGGCCTTGCCTAACACAGAAAACCTTAGGTTCCATGCCAGTATCACATAACCTGGGCAGAGTAGCTCCAGACTTGTAATCCCAGCACTGAGGTAGTCAAGGCAGAAGTATTAGAAGTTTGAAGTCATTTTTAGATACTTAATGAGTTTGAGGCCAGCCTGGGCTACATGAGACCCTGCTTCAAAACAACAGTGTTTCCTCACAGCTCTGGAATCTAGAGGTCTGAGGTGAGAGTGTTGGTTCTGATGAAACCCCTCTGCCTGGTGTGTGATGCCTTTCTTAGCTGGGAGGTCTTCCAGCCTTTCCTTGTGTGTCTGGAGGTGGAGAGGATGAGAGAAAAGAGGCAGGGAATACGGTGTGATAAAGACTATAAACTAGATGCTTTAATAACTAAAGGTAGGGCTGGAGAGATGGCTCAGTGGTTAAGAGCACTGACTGCTCTTCCAGAGGTCCTAAGTTCAATTCCCAGCAACAGCAACAAGGTGGCGGTGTAATGGAATCTGATGCCCTCTTCTAGTGTGTATTAAGGCACCCCAAAACACAGTGGGGATGATGACATGTAAAGCTTCCAATGAGCTTCCTACAGACCTCTCAGTAGACCAGTTACAAGCTGATTTAATACATCATTAGGACGTATATAATCTTAAATGGTTCAATACTCGTGGATAAAGGCACTGTATGGTTATTCCTGGTTGTGAACTTGACTCTATCTGGAATGAACTACAATACAGAAATGGAGGGCTTGCCGGGCGGTGGTGGCGCACGCCTTTAATCCCAGCACTTGGGAGGCAGAGGCAGGAGGATTTCTGAGTTCGAGGCCAGCCTGGTCTACAAAGTGAGTTCCAGGGCAGCCAGGGCTACACAGAGAAACCCTGTCTCGAAAAACAAAACAAAACAAACAAACAAAGAAAAAATAGAAATGGAGGGCTCACCCGTGATCCAGTCCTTGAGGCTGGAAGACACGAGCTTCTGACCAGGATGAAAGCTTAGGCCCAGGCAAGGTGGTAAACGCCTTTAATCCTTGGAGACTGAGGCAAGGAGATCTCTGGGTTCAAGGTCAGCCTGGGACAAAGCAAGTCCCAGATCCAGTCTGGTGGTACATACCTTTAATCTGGGTCACACCTTCTGCTGGAGGCCTACATAACGGCATTGGAAGAAGGAAGATTTGCTCTTCTTCAACTACTTGCACTTACTTGCCAGCACATCTGTTGAAACATACTCCTACAGAAGACCAGCTTAAACAACTAGCCTTGTGGGACTGAGCAACTACTATATTCGTGGACTTCCCATTCACAGCTAAGTCATCACAATAAATTCCCATAATATAGAGAGATATTACATAAGTTCTGTGACTCTAAAGAACCATGACTAGTACAGGCACCTATTTCTAAGCTTGATTTCCTGAGTTCAGAGAACCAACTCCCACAAGTTATCCTCTGACCTCTAAACACATATTATATGTGTATGCATGTACACTCATATACACACCACTATATTTTAAATTTATGAAACATATAAATATAAAAAAGTTATTCAAGTCCAAAATATGAGCCAATTTCTATGTTAACGTTTTATTCTTTATGAATTGCACATCATGCATCCCAATCCCACTCATCCCCTCATCCCCTCTCTGTCCTTGGAACCTCCCACCAGAAAAAAGAAATCTGTGGAAGCTGTAATACGTCAGTGTGTCTCACAGTATACCCTTTTGTCTGCACTTCTTTGCCTGCTAATGTTCATCGCAATGAGTCATTGGTCTGGTTCGAGGCTTCTGGGTCCTGTTACATTATCAATACGGGTTCCTCACTAGTACTTCTCTCAGATATTCTGATGTTGCCCTATATTATGGAGAAGCTGCAGCTTTGGATCTGTAGGACTGGCCCCTTCATGTCCTCTAGCAGTCCATCGATGGGGTAGTTATTGGGGTGGGCCACCTCAAAGCCCTAGATTTGGATCTGGACCTGGGTGGTATCTGAGCTGGTTAACCCACCAGCTCTCCGGCACCCACACCTCCAGGGCCAGCTCTCCAGCACTGCCCTGGCTAGCTCATCCAGTACCACAGCCTGCAAGGGGCAGTCAGATCTCCCCATCTCATGCCCTTAGAGCTGGCTCACCCACGCCAATATCAGCAAGGCCAGCTCTATTGTGCTGCCCAGGAGAGGTGTAGTGCCTACTGTTAGCATTCCTTTTAGGCTCTGCTCCACAGTTACCTGTCAACAGCCAGGGATGCCTGGATAATTATAAAAGGAGCTGTTTGCCCCCTCCCTTTCTTACTCTCTGACTCTCTGTCCCTTCTCTCCTGACCCCTTCTCCCTCTCTCACCATCTCCCTCCCCCCTCTCTCCATGAGTTCCTGAATGGCCTCACCTCTCCTTCTCTTCCTCCTCCTCCTCTACCTCCTCCTCTTTCTCTTCCTCCTCCTCCTTTTCCTCCTCCTTCTTCTCCTCCTCCTCTTCTTCTCTCTCTCTCTCTCTCTCTCTCTCTCTCTCTCTCTCTCTCTCTCTCTCTCTCTGCCTGTCTCTGTCTCTACTTCCTTCTCAACCCCCTTCTCCTGCCCTAAATAAACTCTATTCCATTCTATATCCATCATATGGCTTATACCTCAGGGGGAAGGGATGCCTCAGCATGGGCCCACAGAGGACCCCTTCCACCTCACCATACAGTGCTTCCACCAAACATCCACTGGTTCTTTCTTTCTTTTTTTATAAAACACAACATCTACTATGAGACAATTTTTAATGATAGGTCAAAACCTACAACTCAGATACAAATGCAATAACTAATTATGAATGTCTTCAAATGTCTAATAAATACTTGATATAATGTGTGTTCAGAGTGCACATCCCAGAGGTGAACAATTAATTTTTTTGTTTAGTTTTTGTTTATCAAGACAGGGTTTTTCTGTGTAGACCTGGCTGTCCTAGGTCTAGCTCTGTAGACCAGGCTGGCCTTGAATTCACAGAGATCTTCGTCCTGAGTGATGGGATTAAAGGCATGTGCCACCATGACCATGTGACTATTAATTTTAAAGTAACCAGATATCCCTGTAAAGGATGAGCTCAGCAAAAAACATCAAGATTTCAAAGACACAAAAATATTTTACATTTGGATTTGTAGCTGAATCCTTAATATTTCTGTTCAGATTTGTCATGGACAGTGACTAAAATATAATTTGTGAGATGCTGAGGAGACAGCTCCTTTGGTAAAATACCTGCTGTGCAAGCATGGGGACCGAAGTCTAAATGCGTCAACCAAGTAAAAGACTGACTAGGCAGTAGACATCTGTAATTGTGAGACTCATGGACAGAGACAGAAAGATTCCTGGAAAGTGCTGGCAGAGAGTATTGTGATCATAAAAAGAGAAAGAGGTTTAGAGAATATGGTATACAGCAAGGTGGGGAGAGGGGGTGCCCCAGCGGGCCCATGCCAAGGCATCCCTTCCCCTGAGGGACCAGACACACACCGACATAGTATAGAGTTTATTCAGGGCATAGGATAGGAATTAAGTGGGGTAGTGGAGACAGAGAAAGGCAGAGAGAGGGAAAGAGTAGAGAAGCAGAGGCCGGCCATGACCACGTGGAGAGAGGGGGGAGGGGAGGAGAGCCCATGAGGGGCAAGAGAGAAGCTGAGAGTGAGAGAGGTAACAGAGGGTAAGAGGAGTAAGAGAGAGGAGGGACTGAGCACCCTCTTTTATAGTAGGCCAGGCCTACCTGGCTGTTGCCAGGTAATTGTGGGGTGGAGCTTAGACAGAACCCTAACAGAGAGTCCAGATGAATCAGTGAGTTCTCCACTCAGTGAAAGAATCTTGTTTAAAAAAAAAAAATAAAACAGACTTGCTATTGACACAGGGCATTAACTTGTGCCCTCCACAGGCACCTGTACACAGGCATGCATGCACGCAGGTGTGCACGTGCACAGACAGACAGACAGACAGACACACACACACACACACACACACACAAAGAAAATACATCAAATTTAGTCTGTTCTAGCCCTATAGCTTTCATGACCACTAAACTGTGCCAACAGCCATTTGATTGTCTAAAGGCAATCAGGCTGTGAAATGGAAGCACGGCCTGCTAATTTACAGTATATTATAGTAATGTAGCATTTTTAAGACTCCTATACACTGTAGAGCAATGAATTTTGTAGATAATTGCATTCAAAAGTTCATAGACTATCACCTCATGTGGTCTGGGGACTCAGTGATGAAATTCCTGCCATTATACCCAAAGACCTAGCTTTAATCCTCAGATCAACAACAAAAACAACAAAAGTAAAGAAAAAAACCCTATTTCAGAGATTAGAGCAGGTATGACCATTTCTTCTAACAAGTCTAAGGTGTTAGTAACATAAACCGATTTATTCCATGAATCAAAGACCTTCTTGTCTGATTAGAGTATAGGAATCTACGTTCTACTTTACAAACACTGTTCATGGTTTAAGGATCCCAGGAGAAAATTCAAAGAATAGCATGGGTAAAGCATAGCGGTGTAAATTAAATGCTTTCTACTGTGTGTGTGTGTGTGTGTGTGTGTGTGTGTGTGTGTGTGTGTTCATCAAAGGACATCCTGGGATGTCAGGGATCTATGAAGTAACAGAACTTAATAGGATGAATCTACATAGATAGCTAGATAGACAGACAGACAGACAGACAGATAGATAGATGATAGATACATACATACATACATACATTAGATACACAGATACATAGATAGATAGAGACATAGATACATAGACAGACAGGATAGGATTTATTGGAATGACTTACAGGCTGCAGTTTAGCTAATCCAGCAGTGACTGGCTGTGAACAGAAAGTCCAAGAATCCAGTAGTTGCTCAGGTCACAAACTGGTCTCAACTGGTCTTCCGTATATGCTGGAATCCCAAAGAAGTAGGCTCTAATGCCAGTGAAGGAAAAGACGGGCTAGGAAGGCCAAGGCAAACAGGCAAAGAGCACATCCATGTCCTTATTCCTTCCTGTAGAAGATGTGGCCCAGATTAAATGTGTACCTTCCAGCCTTAAGATCCAGACCAAAGGCTTATGTCTTCTTCCCTCAAAGTTCTGAACTAGAAATGTATTCGCCCACTTTAAACCAAGAAAAATAATCTTTCACAGGTGTGCCCTCCTTTTCTGGATTGTAGTTATTCCAGATGTAGTCAAGTTGACAACAAGAATAGCCATCACAGATGTCAGGCACTATCCATCTCGAGTCATGCTTTCTCCTGGACCTGGTCTTACAAGGATGCTGGCCTCTGAGCACCACTACAACTGGCTTTCTTTCTATGAGAGATAGATGGAATTCAGGTCTTTGTACTTGCAAGGCATTCACTTTACAGACTGAGCCATCTCCTCAGCCCCAATTTAATACTTTTATACACTTAGGAGTAGTGAGTAGCCCCATTGGTATGGTGACTGCCTACATGAAAGAGACCCTGGGTTCAATACCCAGCAATGTGATGCTGAATTAAAGACTCCATCTGCAGGCCCATCCACGGACACACACACACACACACACACACACACACACACACACACACACACACAATTTATGCACAGTGGAGGCTGAATGAAGACTTCACCCAAATGTCCATTCTGAAATCAGGATATTTCTCAGATAGCGCATGAACTTCCCTGTTGGTATGTTTTCTGTAACTGTTTCTGTCTTCGTGAAAGTCGTGTAAAAATTCAGTGTTTTACCTATGGCATTCATCATACATCTACCGCACACTAGCACAAAAGAAAAAGAAAAGAAATGAAAAGAGAGAGAGAGTGCAATGCCCTGAAAAATTGAGGGAAAATTATGCTGTGGAAAAGATGTTTGTGTGAGCCGGGCGGTGGTGGCGCACGCCTTTAATCCCAGCACTTGGGAGGCAGAGGCAGGCGGATTTCTGAGTTCGAGGCCAGCCTGGTCTACAGAGTGAGTTCCAGGACAGCCAGAACTATACAGAGAAACCCTGTCTCGAAAACCCCACCCCCCAAAAAAAAATGTTTGTGTGATACAGGGCCCAAGTTGAAGTGGGTTTGTTGTTGGAATTTTGTTTTTGTTTCGTTTGGGGAGCGCGGGAGTGGAGGTGGGGTGCTGCCCTGTAGACCAGACTGGTCTCAACTCACTTGCTCTTGCCTCCCTCGATCTGAGATTAAAGGCGAGCACCACCACGCCCGTCTCCTAAGATTTTAAGACTTAAACCTCTTATGACTGGATACTAACAGTCCTCTAGCAGTGAAGGAGAGCAGACTCTTCTGAACCACCAGGATTTCTATCTTCCAATAAGCTTTTTTATTGTTCAGTCTTGGTTTGTAAAACACGCGGGCCATTAGCTAGGCGAACAGGTTCACAACGCGTCCTCCAGTCCCCAGGGGGCGCTGCAGGAAATTCGGTCTCCAAAGGGAACCCAGCTCTCTCCTGGAATTGTTTCCGCCCGAAGCATTTCCGCCCCGCGAGTCCGCGGGGTCCAGCGATACACTTCCGACTTGCAACTGCGCACGTGCATCAGTCGCTACGTGCAGACGACTGGGCGGCCCGGCAACATGTCGCAGTTACAGATGAAACTCCTGCGCAAGAAGATCGAGAAGCGGAACGCCAAGCTGCGGCAGCGGAACCTGAAGCTGCAAGGTGAGCTGTGCTGAACCCCGCAGTGGCGAACGAAGTCGGGAACCCAGAAACTCGGCGGTGCGCCGGGCAGCTTCTGGCGGGAGCTGGGGACGCGCGGCACGAGCAGGCCTCCTGGGTTCCAGCCGCCGTGGACCCTTCATTGGTTCCGCCCTTTGCTGGAGTGGGTTTCCCGACTCAGGGTGAAAACGGGAGGCCTCTGAATTTTCCCAGCATTCTGTTGGCAAGGCATTTAACAAAACCTACCAATTACCGTAGACTCCCCCCATCACCTTTAGTCCCCACGTAGAACTTTGTGTCTAGGTACCATCCATTACGGTTCCCGACTTTTACTTAGTTGCTGGATCTCATCCCCTGCCCAAACATACGAATGTTTTTATCTCGGAACTTTCCCGATGATTACTGCTGTCTCCCCAATCCCGTTCTCTTGATTCCTGCAGGGATCCTCATTGCATGTTGAACGCAGAACCCTCCCAATGTTCTTGTCGCGCACAACTTAGTTTGTAAATTCCTTAACATCTTGGTTTTGGAACAAGGGCTTAAGTGAAAAGTTGACACATGTCACTTTCTTGTTACAGTTTCTGTAGCTTGTTTAGGTTGCCTACCTGTAAGATATAAATCAGTGGTTCTCAACGTTTCTAATGTTGTAACCCTTTAATAAACAGTTACTCGTATTGTGGTGACCCTCACACAACATAAAATTACCTCGTTGATACTCCATAGCTGTAATTTTGCTACTGTTATGAATCGTAATGTAAATATCTGATGTGAGACAACTGTAGTGGGGGGTCGATCGTAGGTTGAGAATGACTGAATAAACCCTCCATGGGAAGTTCTGAGGCAAATTGTCTCTAACCACAAAATTATCAACAGCTAGTAACTGAAAGAAAACCCAGAGGGGGTGGTGGATTTTAGGCATAAGTATTGTGACGTTCCTTCATATAGTATCTGTAGAATAATTAACACTAGTTAGTAGCTGCTTCATGGTGTTGGTAATGATGTAAATTAAAGACGGTGTTGCTTCCATTCTCTCCTTGCATGAAAAGGAAAACCTTGTGAAGATAGTTTGGGGCTTTAATAGGGGAAATGAGTGGTTTTTATTAACTGAATTTTCAGTTCACCAAAGTCTAGGAAAGTTGGGTTTGAATGATGTGAAATGATGTAAGTAATAATTGTGGGAATGTGAAATAAATGTCATTCAGTTATGTTTATCAAACGCTTAGCGCAGGCTGTTCCAATACTAGCTCTGTATACTAGGCTGGCCTCAAACTCACAGAGATCCACCTGCTTCCATCTCCCAAGTGCTGGAGCTAAAAGTGTGTGCCAACACCAGGAGGCCAAATACTTAATGTCAAAAATATATTTCTTCTCATTGCTGCTTACTAATCATTTGATTTAATTATGTGACCTTGCTGGCATTTTCCCATCACAGACTTCTATATAGTCGTAAACAGATAAGGTCTTTTGATGTTAAAACAAGGTCTTTTGATGTTAAAACAACTTCCCTTTACTGACATCTTTTTTTCTAGAAAGAAAATGTGCCTTTTCTATAATAGAGCACCAATATTTGGTTGCAACAATGAACATATAAGAAAAACTAAATGATTGGGGTTCCAGAAAACCCGTAACTTCTCCCATGAAGGTCAGTGTTTATAAGTAAGCTTTCTCTTGTCACAGTGTAAGTTTTGTTTTTAAACAGAAGCATCAGACACAAGCCTGTCACAACCTCAAAATGGAGACATGCCTAAAGAAACAGGAAAAGGTGGAAAAGCTAAGAAGGCCCTGAAGCGTCCTGTGCCTGTGGGCTCAGCAGAAGCACAAAGTGGAGGCCTGCCTGAGGAGACTGTGGAAAATGCCAGAGTTAAAAAGTCACCCCAGAAACCTTCCTCTTCAGCCAATGGAGAAACAGCAGCAACACCATCTCCTGATTCAGAACTAAAGAAGAAAAAGAGGAAAATGGCAAATGATGCTGGGCCTGGTAGGTTTTTGGTGTTTTGTTTTATTTTAATATTGGCCATTCGGGTAGCTTTTCAGCTCTTGGTCACTTCTCTCTATTGTGTGTGAGAAGCATCCCCTGAGGTCACCAGCATGAGACCAGCCCGGGAGCTAAAAGACACATTTTATTGGTAGGCAAGGGAGGTGGGTTTTAAGTTTTCCCCAGATTTGTGTCATGTTTTAGGTTGGCTACCCCTGGGAAAAGTTCAAATTTGGTAAGAATTTCTATAGATTTATAATACTCCTCTAAAGGTTGTGGGGAACAGTTCGCTGGGCTTTGTAAATAGACTGCATATACCATCACATAGTCTTTCGGGTGTGCATATTTCTGTGGTTTCAGAACTTTAATTAACACAACATGGATCCGTGAAGGTAATGGGAAGTATCTCCACAGGCTTTTCCGTGTGAAGCTACTTCACATTAATCATTCTTTGACCTCTTGATTTACTTGTCCTTTGCCCATAGATTTTTATAAGCCCTGTCCCCCATAAGTACTTATTTGCAGAGTCTGTAAAATAACTCGTAGAAAAGTTGTGGATAAGTAAGACATTGATTTTTTTCAAGTGAGCAGACAGTACGGGTAGCGTTTGCCTTAATGGAACATGTGCCTCTTTCCTCATGCAGTGTAAAGCTCATGATCGCTGCCCCGATGCTGCTTAGCGGGACTTAAAATACCCTTTGTTTAGAGGCAGGTGTTAGCGTATGCTGTCAATCCCAGCACTCGAGAGACAGAGGCAGGCAAATCTTTTGAGTTGAGTTCCAGGCCAGTCTAGTTTGTAAGTTGAGCTCCAGGACATCCAGGGAGGAGGACTACACAGATAATTTTTGTTGGGGGGGGGGGGTGGTCCTGTTTTAATCTGGAATAGTATGATGCTTTAAGAAACTTCTAAACAATGTTTTGTTTGCAAGTCATTTAGACCCCAAAAATTTAAATATTGAACAAGTCTCTGCCTGAAAAAAGGTTTGTAACAAGTATCAAATAATGTCAAGCTTTGAAAAATATATTTCTTTACATTACATATCTTCTTTTCCCATTGGTTATTTTAATAATAAAGGGGTTATTTGTTTGTTTTTTAAACCAAGATACCAAAAAAGCAAAAACTGAAGAAAATGCTGAAGCTTGTGAGGAACCAGAAGATGGTGTGAAAAAGGCAAATGACAGCGAGGTGCCCAGCCTGCCCCTGGGACTGACAGGTGATGGCCAGGGACTTTCCCAGTTGTCTTGTCTTAGAAATGTCACATTTTTCTGCGTGACTGAAGATCCCGTTGTGAGTTTTGTATCTTTGTGCAGTTTTCCTTTATCTTCTATTTTGTGGTACCTAGACACATTTCTCCATCTCCCCCTCCCCTTTTTTTTCCTTTCTCTGTGTTCCTAATATTAAATTGTTTCATATTCTCATAGCTTCTGGGATTCAAGAATTTAGGCTGGAATTTATCACTCTAACCAGAATTGTGTAGGAGTTGTTTGAGCTATTCTTAGGAGATTTTGCTTGCTTCCTTCCTTTGAGGTCTGACCCCAGTATTTTAATGCTTAATTGAGATCACTAAAGTCACCGGGTGGTACTGCACTGAGTGCAGTGTACAGAGAAAATACAGAAGTTACAGAAGTGATTCTCAGCCAGGACAGTTTTGCACCCCAAGTCAAGCAACAAGCGTTTCTCAGAAATATCCATGTTAGCACCAAAGGTTGTACATTCCAAGCCTGACTGGGGGCAGTGTACTGACATCTAGAGTGTGGAGGTGCCACACAGCATCTTGAGGTACATAGGATAGCCACTTACCCAGCATACACAAGGTCCTGAATTCAGTTCCCACACAAAAAAAGAATTCTCCAGCCCAGTGCCAATTTAGTTGTTCCTTCTTTACAGTGGGGCTGTATCCCAATAAACTCGCTGAAGTTCAACGTAGAAATCAAGAATGCATTGAACACATACTACCTTCTGTAGGAGTATCTTTTATTTCCCTGATGTAATTCTTGCCTCCAAGGCTTACTGCTACTGTCTGCTGACCTGGGCCTAGTCCTGGAAGTTTCTTTTCTAGTCTCTGATACTTACTGCTGAATAAGCTTACCCTTTCTAGCCCTTTTGAACTCTGGGTGGATGGTCGATAGCTAATTAGCTGTTCCGGCTCAAATCTCCTTTCCATGTTGACTGATTCAAACTGGCTTCTTTCAGCTTCAGACTGAATTGCTCTGCTTGGCCTCATATGTTCTAATCTTCTGGCTCAGTCTCATTCTCTGATTCATTCTGTCTTCACCTGTGTCTAGCTTGTTCTCTTTCTACAACCTATCTCTCTGTACTACATTCTAGTAAAACTCCCTCTCCTCTCCCCCCGCCAATATTTTCTCTTAAGTAGCTTCAATTTCTTGTTAGAGTTGGACATATCTTATTCTGTCAAGTCTTTCTCTGATTTGACATGGGTACTTCCTTCTACAAACTGACTTGATCTTCATTGTTTGGGATTAAAGGTGTGTAGTAAGGGCATTCTGTATTCCAGCTAGAGGGATTAAAGGTGTTAAGGCTGAGCCACACCACAACTAGAACAGGTTTGTCCAGTAAACAGTACAATATTGGGGTTCACAGTGTGATCAAATGTCCTGCATCAGCCTTCACAGTAGCCTGTCCTAAACATGCTCCCTGGGGCTGAGAGATGCTCAGTAGCTGAAAGCAGAGGACCAGAGACAATACCCATGTTAGTGACTCACAGTGCCCTGTACACAGGTAGTTCTTGCTCCAGGGCCTCTACGGGGGTCTGCATTCATGTACACATGTCTACTCACAGACAGACACATGGTTAAATGTAAAATCTTAAAAAAAAAAGTGATCAGAGCTCTTATTTGGATTCTTGTTGGGAAAAATCATCTAACAAAGCCTGATTTATCAAAGCATTATATATCTAGTAGTTTTATCAATGCCACACTGAAAATATAAATCAGGGTTGTGGGTGTTTTCCCACAACATTGGTCACAAGTCGGGACCATCATTACTGCCAAGCTATGCATGTGGTACTTTGCCAGCAGGTATGCACATACACGGTGCATGTCTGGTGCCCATTGAGGTCAGTAGTCATTCTACTCCTGGAACTAGGATTGTGGATGTTAAGAACCACTGTGCGGGTGCTGGGAACGGTACCCAAGTCCCCTGCAATAGCAGCAAGTGTTGTAACCATGAGACCATCTCTGCAGCCCCAATGTTTACAGGTTTTATACTGTAAAGCATTCCTTATTCTGTGGATTTTTCTCATCATTATCTTAGCAGGGATTGGGCATTAGTGTCTTCTCACTGTAAGAAGCTCTTGTAAGCAGCAGGTGGATTAGGCAGCAGTGCCAGCACTGGCTCTGACCACAGAGCTTGCTGACAGTGAGCAATCTCCTGGTAGGTGCTTTTGAGGACACTTCATTTGCTTCCCTGTCTAATCTCGTCAATGAGAACACCCTGAAGGCCATAGAAGAAATGGGCTTCAAGCGCATGACGGAGATCCAGCACAAGAGTATCAGGCCACTTCTGGAAGGCAGGTATGCTGACATTCATACAGGGACACTGCGGTCTGCCCTTAGGATGTGCAGCTGGAAAAGTAACCCATGTGGGTTCCTCTGATCTTGTGCTCTATGTGGATTCCTGTTTGGCTATATTTAAAGACTTGAGTTACTTACTGGTGTATCAGTCTTTTGTGAGTTAGGTGCTAGGCACCTTGTGTTCTCACTTAGTGCCTAGAGCATGCTCATAATACATAGTGTGGGTTAAGTACACATCTGCATGAGTCAAATGAATGTCCTGTCTTCTGCAATACTAAGGGATCTTCTGGCAGCTGCAAAAACCGGCAGCGGTAAAACCCTCGCTTTCCTCATCCCTGTGATCGAGCTCATTGTCAAATTGAAGTTCATGCCCAGGAATGGTAAGACTCTGTCTCTGCTGTTATGTCACTAGGATTTGTGTCTCTTAAGGACCTGTGGAGATGGCCCTCTGTCGCCTTTTGCCTTTTAGGAACAGGAGTCCTGATTCTCTCTCCTACCAGAGAACTGGCCATGCAGACCTTTGGTGTTCTTAAGGAACTAATGACTCATCATGTTCACACGTATGGGCTGATCATGGGTGGCAGCAACAGGTCTGCAGAAGTGCAGAAGCTCGTCAATGGGATCAACATCATCGTGGCCACGCCAGGCAGGCTCCTAGACCACATGCAGAACACGCCAGGATTCATGTACAAGAACCTACAGTGTCTTGTTATTGATGAGGCTGACCGTATCTTGGATGTTGGGTTTGAAGAAGAATTAAAGCAAATTATTAAACTTTTGCCAGGTAAGTAGGAGGCATCAGCATGGGGCTCACAGGGTAGTTAGAGGTCCGTGGTTGGTGATCTTGTAGGAAAAATAGTATCTTAAGACCAGAATTTTACTGTGGCCATATGAGGAATGAGGGCCTGTTGACTTCAGAAGTAGTTCTACTGGCTTTATATAGCACATTAGCATAGCAAATAAATGCAGGTTCAACAGTCTGGGTGTGAGGATTCCTTGTAAGAGTTGAGCCCTGGCTGAGTCCCTCCTCTGTGGTCCCTGTTTTTATCTCCATGAAGGCAGTCTCACCTTCCATGTTGTATTCCTGGATGAAGTCTTTCAACATGAAAGATTGTTCGTATCTATAATAAGACTGTGGACCTGTACATTGTGCAGTGTTGTGCTGAAATATAATTGACAGAAGAAACCATGTGTAAAAGAAACCCAAGTGTGGAAGCAGGAGTTCAAGGTCTTCCCTGAGACTTTGACTTCAAAGAGTTTGACGCCAGAGCTACATGAGACTCTGCCTCAAAAAATTAATTAGGGCCAAGAGAGCTGGCTCAGCAGTTAAGAGCACACACTGCTCTTGCAGAGGGCCCAGGTTTGCTTCCCATTGCCCACACCACGTGGTCATCACCTGTAACTCTAGCTCCAGGGGAATCTAACCCCTCTGGCTTCGGAAGGCAGCTTAGTATACAGACACACAAACACTTACTTTAAAAGTAAGTAAACCAATCACTTAAAGTATCTAATTTTTGATACTCTTGTGTCCTGCTTGAAAATCATAACCAAAGCAAAGTGATGGGTATGTCACCTCTGTGTGAGTACAGTAGTTTCTTTATTCAGTCAGCTGTTGATGGGTGTGTGTGTTGTTTGCAGCATGGGACTGCTAAACCCCTCTTCCTGGACTTGCTTCCTAAAGTGTAATTGTGAAGCGCTTAGAGGGTTCTTTGGAAGGTTTGGCTATTTTTGTGTCTTTTTAGCACGTAGGCAAACCATGCTCTTTTCTGCCACACAAACTCGAAAAGTTGAAGACTTGGCAAGAATTTCTCTGAAAAAAGAGCCATTGTACGTGGGTGTTGACGACGATAAAGAGGTTGCCACAGTGGATGGCCTTGAGCAGGTACTGTTTATGACTAGCTTAGTACATATTAAAAAGTAAGTAAAGCCCTAAAGGATCTTACTTGGTGTTTCCTTGTACTTCTTCAGAATGACCCTCAGAGCACAGTGGTTGATGGGTGTGAGTCAGGTTAGCAGACTTGGGTTGGGTGTCTCTGACTCTTTTGTGTAAAACACCGTGAACTCTGAATGACCAGGCCAACTTCTATTCTGTTGAATGTGGGAAGCATCAGTCAGTATTAATTTTAATACAGTTAGAACGTGTTTTTTAATAATCTCCATGAGGTGCCAGGGAAGTTGGGTAGTAAAGAGGAAACCAGCTTGGGGGAATAGGTGCATCGCTGTGACAGTCAGAAAAGAGATGCCAGATCTGAGTTAATGAAAACAAGTTTAAGCTTGAAAAACTGTGTGTGTGTGTGTGAGAGAGAGAGAGAGAAACTAATATCAGATGTCTTCCTGATGACTCACCATTTGAATATTGAGAAGACTCTCATTTGAACCAGTGCCTGTAGACTCGGCTAACCTAACTAGCCCGTTTGCCCTACTGATCCCATTTGCTGGGCATTGGGATTGCATGCTGTCTGCCACACTACCCAGCATTCCCATGGACACCTAACTAGCCCGTTTGCCCTACTGATCCCATTTGCTGGGCATTGGGATTGCATGCTGTCTGCCACACTACCCAGCATTCCCATGGACACCTAACTAGCCCGTTTGCCCTACTGATCCCATTTGCTGGGCATTGGGATTGCATGCTGTCTGCCACACTACCCAGCATTCCCATGGACACCTAACTAGCCCGTTTGCCCTACTGATCCCATTTGCTGGGCATTGGGATTGCATGCTGTCTGCCACACTACCCAGCATTCCCATGGACACCTAACTAGCCCGTTTGCCCTACTGATCCCATTTGCTGGGCATTGGGATTGCATGCTGTCTGCCACACTACCCAGCATTCCCATGGACACCTAACTAGCCCGTTTGCCCTACTGATCCCTTTTGCTGGGCATTGGGATTGCATGCTGTCTGCCACACTACCCAGCATTCCCATGGACACCTAACTAGCCCGTTTGCCCTACTGATCCCATTTGCTGGGCATTGGGATTGCATGCTGTCTGCCACACTACCCAGCATTCCCATGGACACCTGTCCTCAGCCCTTTTCTTGCTGAGCTGTTGTTGTAGCCCTAAGGCAAAGTCTTTAGCTGAGCATGTGATTCCATATAATTGGGTTGTTAGGTTAGTACAGTCCTTAAACGTGGCAGAAGGGCCTTGCTATGTTCAGTCACTTTCTTCTGTGAGTAATCTGTTCACTCGCACCATTTTAGGGATATGTCGTTTGTCCCTCTGAGAAGAGATTCCTTCTGCTTTTCACATTCCTTAAGAAGAACCGGAAGAAGAAAGTGATGGTCTTCTTTTCATCTTGTATGTCTGTGAAATACCACTATGAGCTGCTGAACTACATTGACCTGCCCGTCTTGGCCATCCATGTAAGTGGTGGCAGTGAGCTGGTTAAGAAACGGGTGAGCCTGTTCATTTGGGATTGGAGGGATTACTCCCTCTGAACAAAGATCCGAGTGGTTCCTCTCCCAGAGGATGAGCGGGTCTGCATGGCTCTGAAAGCAGCTGTGACTACGTGAAGATTAGGTGGTGGCAGGGTCTCTCATGGCCCTGCTACTCCCTGAGGATCTGTAGGAGGCTAATTGTCGTTAGATGTTTCCTCAGTGGTGTAGCGACTGGAGAGGTGCCCATGTGCCTGCAATCCCCTTCACTCCTGGTTTTGTACGCTTGTTGAATTACGCATAGACATGAAAGGAAGAAGGACATGAGGGAATGAGCAGGAGTGGGAGAGGACAGGAGAGGGAGTGGGGGTCGGTGTGAGCAGAGTACTTCACACAGAAGTGTTACAACACATAGGTAAATGTAGGCTATAAAGACACCCTCCCTCTCAAAAGGCTTGGGTCCAGTTGGGGAGATAGGGCCTAGGCTGGAGTGAGGTGCTCTCCAGTGTGGTAGCAGCTCCACGGTTGGTTGGTTGTACATTCATCTCTCGGATACAGCTTGAGTGGGTTTTGTGCTCTTGTTGATTTTTAATCTAGGGAAAGCAAAAGCAAAATAAGCGAACGACCACGTTCTTCCAGTTCTGCAATGCAGACTCGGGAATACTGCTGTGCACTGATGTGGCAGCCAGAGGGCTGGACATCCCCGAAGTGGACTGGATTGTTCAGTACGACCCTCCCGATGACCCCAAGGTAGGTGGCGTCTTCAGAACGGATCTGTGAGAAGGAGTGCGCTTGCCCAGAGAAGCATGTCCTCTCACATCCGTAAGGCTCACCTGTACAGAACAGCCACTCTGTCGGCTGTAGGGGATCACTGGTGCTGCGTGTCAGACCTGTGGGATTCCAAAGCGGTGTGAAAAGAGGTGTGAGTGGCATCTGTGACTTTAAGAATGCTATATCCGTAGAATGATGTGTCCAACTGGTGTCTGGAGGAAGTAGCATTGCGGAAGGAAGTAAAGGTCTGTAGAATCTGCAGTAGGATAAATAAGACCGGGCATGCACAGTGCTTCTGTAACCCCGGCAGTAGCAGGGGAGGGAGGAGGATGGGGACAAACGGGCTCTGAGGGCTTGTGCAGCCATCGACCTGAAACAGCAAGCTGCAGGCTCAGAGAGAGCCTGCCTGGACAGAGAGCAAGGCGCTGGCCTCCACCTCTGACTTCCACACACGTGCATACCCCATACACAAAAGTACTTCCAATCAGCAGTGAGCTATGATAAAGTATTGCCTAACATTTCAATTAATTTCCTTAGAAAATTGTTTTGGAGGTGAACTATAATAGTCCTTTTAGTAGGTCCTTGTTGATGTGCCTGGCTTATGGGGGTTCTCTTACACAGTGGTGGTGTGGCTGATAGGTGAAGCGCCTGCTTTGGTGATTGGCCCTGTTAAGGGGCGGTATCCTCAGAGAACGCTGGCCCAGAGTGTAGAGGATGTGAAGGTGAAGTTGGCCCTGCCCTGTGGTTGGCACACCATCTAACGTAGGTGTCCCAGCATGGCTCTTTCCATTGGCGACACAATCAAAATGCTAGTTGCAGACTCATGAAGACATCATAACTTAAGCCAGATTTTCTTGCCTCACCATAGGAATACATTCATCGTGTTGGTAGAACAGCCAGGGGCCTGAATGGAAGAGGGCACGCCCTGCTCATCCTGCGCCCTGAAGAGTTGGGTTTCCTTCGTTATTTAAAACAGTCCAAGGTAAAGTTCTTTGTTTGGAAAATCTTAAGTTGGGAGGAAGCTCCTTGATAAGAAGATTCTTCTCCATATCATCTCTGTAGATGGCAGAGTAGGGGTTGAGTTGGTGTCAAGCCGTGCTAGGTCACTGGGTGAGGTAATAAAATGTGTTTCTGCCCAGGAAGCATGGACAGAAGGAACAGGCCCATGACTTTGTCCCCAGCTGCGTTTCCGCTGTGGCTGTTGGAGGCCCTCCTTTCTGGTCCTCTGCAGCCCTGTCCAATCCTTCTCTGCTCTCCCCCCGCCCCCCCCCCAGCATCCTTAGAGTCTGCTGTGCAGCATCTTCCTGATCTCTTTCTGTCATAGAAGAGCAGCAGATCTGTGCTCTCCCTGTGCAGGCCTCCTCCTCCTCCTCCCCCCTTCCTCCTCCTCCTCCCCTGCTTCCTCTTCCTCCTCCTCCTCCTCCCCCTTCCTCCTCCTCCTCCCCTGCTTCCTCTTCCTCCTCCTCCTACTCCCCCCTTCCTCCTCCTCCCCTGCTTCCTCCTCCTCCTCCTTCCTCCTCCTCCCCTGCTTCCTCTTCCTCCTCCCCTGCTTCCTCCTCTTCCTCCTCCTCCTCCCCCTCCCCTGCTTCCTCCTCCTCTTCCTCCCCCTCCCCTGCTTCCTCCTCCTCCTCCCCTGCTTCCTCTTCCTCCTCCCTCTCCTGACTCTTTCCAGCACTCCCTGGTGTCTGTGCCGCAGTGCTTTCCTAACTCTAGTCTCCCTGCTTCAGCCCTTTAACTCAGCCTCCTGCCACTCCGTTCAGGGCGGGTCACGGCCACTGCCTCTGCTTCCTCAGTCTTCCTCTTTAGGAAAGTGGTTTGTATATTTTCTGGTCTCCTCCTAATCCCCAACATACCTGCTTTGCCCTTATTCCACCTTGCCAGGAAAGGATGCATCCAAGCTGCATTTGGCCTCCTTGTTGCTAGGCCTGGTAGGTACATGGCAGGCCTGCTTGTCCATGACACTGGCACCATGACACCCTCCCGGCAGTCTTGCCACATGGATTTCCTCCTTCCTACAATATGACACCGATTCCTGAAGTTGTCCTGAGGCCCCTGCACACTTTGCCTCACTGCCCTTTCCCTAGATCGCCACTGTTCAGTGAGTTTTGCTCCCAGCACACAAGTGCACCATGGCGAGTTGCTCCATCACTTCCCTGTCTGTTCTCTGGGCCAGCCGCACATGCCTTCCTAGGGGAGGGCAGCAGCCACTCCTGGCCCACCTATTATCTCCCTCAGTCTGTAGCACCGGCACAGGCTCTGTCTGTTCCCAGCTCCATAAAGCTGATAAATACTGGGAGAACTGGAGTGACTTTGCCATGGGCTCAGTGCCATTAGCACCAGACAGATTGGGGTATTGAGGCCCCTCTCCCAGGATAGAGGAAAAGAGGCGGTCGTCCCAGACATGGTAGTACACACCTATAATCCCAGCAGTCAAGAAGCAGAAGCAAGAGGATCACAGCAGGTTCAAGGCCAGCCCTGCTAGAAAATAGGAAAAACATTGGTAATCATTTATCACCCTGAATGGGGGGGGGGGGTAGGCAGCAGCTGGTCGCCTCTGCTCAGTTCCTCACCTCAGCTTTTAAGAAAGAAATGGGGGCTGCAGTGTTGGATTCGAGTGAACTCGGCAGAGATGGACTGCTCTAATGACAGGAGTTAGCAAGCAGCAAATTGCTGTCCCTGTCCTGGGAGTTCCACAGCACAGGCATTTCTGTCCTCAGAACCGGCACTGTCCCTTTCTGTTGCTGCTGGTGGGACACTTCTGTCTTCATACATCTACTCCCGAGTGCCCTCTCACTGATACTTTAACTGTTGTTTCTCTAGGTTCCATTGAATCAGTTTGACTTTTCCTGGTCTAAAGTTTCAGATATCCAGTCTCAGGTATGCTTTCTGTTTAATTATCTTTCTGGGGAAGAGATCACCTGCCCCAGTTCTGCTTTGTGGAGGTTTGCAGTCACTCTCCAGCTCACTCTCACTTGTGGGTGACGCTGGCTTGGACTGAGGTCTTTCAGGATTCTTCTACATGGGTCCTGCTCGCAGGTGGCACTGCTGGAACCTCAGTGGTGCCCCTGTGCAGCCTGAGGCGAGTGTACTGGGACAGGCGCTCTTGGATAACTGATGTAATAGTTGCCGTCTGCTTTTTTCTTTCTATTTCAGCTGGAAAAACTGATCGAAAAGAACTACTTTCTCCATAAGTCTGCCCAGGAAGCGTACAAATCCTACATCCGAGCATACGACTCTCACTCTCTCAAGCAGATCTTCAATGTGAACAACTTAAATTTGCCGCAGGTTGCTCTGTCTTTTGGTTTTAAGGTCCCTCCTTTTGTTGATCTGAGTATCCTTTGTGACGTTTGTGCTACAATCGAGGGGCTTGGCAGAGCTGCTGGGGCTTCACAGTAGGTTGGAGTGTACCTCCGCTGCCCGCCAAAGGCTCTGGTGCTAATCCTGGCCATTGGCTGTCTGCCTGCAGTAGCGTAGAACGTGGGACCAGGCAGGGGTCAGCACGGGCTTGTCACTGAGGTGGGAATTACCAGAATAAGGCAGCTCGGGATTTAAGTCTCTGAAGACTAAGGCTGACTGGCAGGATAGCTCAGAATGCAAAACAGGCACCCAAGTTTGACCTCCCAGGCTCAGGGTGGAAGGAGAGAACCAAACATCTCCAACAGTTGCCCTCTGACCTCCAGTGTGCCGTGCCACACATGGCCACATGCATACACACAGAAGAATACTAAAAAGGGACAGAAGTATGACTGTTAGTGAAAGGCAGGTGGTTGTGTCTTGAGGGTAGAGGCACAGAGAGGTGGGAAGTAGCAGCTGAAGAGAGGTGAGAGCTCTTGGAGTTCCAGCGCCGCATGGCCACCAGAAGGTTACCTACACAGAAATGGCAAGGTGGGCTGTAGAAACCAGACCGGAGCCTTGCTCTAGGGGAGGGGCAAAGGGACCTCCCAGTTGCTTCCATTGCAGTTTGGTGTATGTATGCACAGATGTGCTTGAGTATCAGCCATATTTTCAGAAGAGACAGATAGGAAGACTGCTTTTTAATGCTACTGTAGTAACTCCTGAGGGGATTCCAGGTTCAGAGTGATAAGCTGCTCCACCCTACAGCTTGTGACAGTCTGCTGTAGTGAGGGTTGGATTGTATGAGAAAGAGTCACTGCGTAGCTCATGAGCCTCTCAGACTCCGGTCTCAGCAGACCTGAAAGGCATACGCAGTAATGTGTGTTTGGTTGCCGTCTCAACTCCACTATTCTACTGTCATGATTATAGTGTGCCAACTGATGTGGCCACCGCAGCTGACTTCAGAGGCATTGGTGTTCATTTTGGCGTACAAGCCTATTGTCGCTCCTGGTCTCCTGCAGGCTCATTGCACAGATCAGGCCCCACATCTCCGTAGGTCAAGGGGAGTGTGGCCGGCGGGCAGTGCTGGGCAGGTTGGGGTTTTCTCTGACACAACTTGTACTCTCTGTTGCTCGGCTTCCTTGACGTTCCCTGTAGATGTAAGCAGCCATGATGGCAAGCTTAAAAAGAGAGGCGGTGGCGGGGGATTCGGCTACCAGAAAACAAAGAAAGTGGAGAAGTCCAAGATCTTTAAACACATCAGTAAGAAGCCAGCAGACCGCAGGCAGTTCTCACACTGAGGCCATCTGCCTTCTGCCCGGACTGACTTTGCCCCGCCCCCACTCACTCCCCCGTTCCCCTTAAAAAGGAACTTTTATCACCTTTGGGATCTTTTTGTCTTTACTATGATGATAATATTTTATTTTTAAATACTTCTATAAAAAAATTATATCATTGTTTCAATGGTTTTTTATACCTTTCCCTCTTAGTATATTCCTGACTTTTACAATGGGTTTATGTTGGATGGTTGGTTGGTTGGTTGGTTTGTCGGTTGGTTGTTTTCAAGAACATGGAATTGGGCTGTGGAGATGAAGAATCTGAGTTCAAGTCCTCAGAGACTACTTAAAAGACAGCCACAGTAGGGAGGGCCCGTACAGTCTCAGCATCCATACAGCAAGATGGGAGGTAAAGAAGTGAATTCTTGGGTGACCAAAGCCGACTATGTTTTGGAGAGTCCACCAGAGATGGATACTCGGCCATGGTGTGTAGCTAATTGAACGTCTATCCCCGCCATCTGGGACTACACTAGAGTATTTCAGACCCAAGTGTAGGTCTTAGCATTTAGAGCAAGAAACTTTTAAAGGCAATACGTGTGTACTGGTGTATTACTCTGCAGCTTCTGGGGACAGTCTTACACAAGCAGGCAATTTAACAGAAGCTAAGATAAATTTTCTGGGACATCTTGACCTCAGTCCTAGAATAGAGTTGACTAATTTTCCATGGGATTCTCTCTCCATCAAGAAAATCAAATTCTAGTTAAAACCAGAAATGGCCTCAGCAAGGATACAAGATGGACTATCTTGCCCTGTCACAACTGGATACTACATTTAACAAGATGAAAGGCAAAGATCAACTCTGCAGGAACAAGAAACATTTGAAAGAAGTGCCTGGGAGTCTTAACACGTACAGGGGAGAGGTTAGACATTGTTGACCCTCACAGCAAGAGAGGTGGAGTACCACTGAGTAACTACAGAGACCTTTCTCGATAGTGTTTTACTATGTGGAACAGGCTGGTCTTGAATTCACAGAGACCCTACTGTCTTTGCCTCCTAAGAATGCTAGGATCAGAAGCATACACCACCTGCCTGGCCAGAAAAGCTTCCCACCCCCCACCCCCCACCCCCCGCCAGAACTAAAGGGATACACACAACGCATGTAAAGCACTTGCCACAGCAGAGTTAAGGCCCCTGAAGCACATAACTGCCAGGTCACAGCCCACCTGTGACTGCAGGTAGCATTGATGACCCTGCGTCAGCCACGTGTAAGCACTGGACAGCAACTATCAGCCTCAAACCTGTTCAAAAGTGCAAGTGAAAATGAGGAAGCAGAAAGGTCATGCTCATTTAGATTCTTGGCAGCACAAGTTGGGGTGGGGCTCCTCCAACTCGGTGCAGGGCACCACCTGGAGTCACAGCAGTCTGACACCATCCTGGACCATGGTTGGCATTTGGTCAGAGCTGACTTCCTTTGAGCCCTGTAAATGAAGCCCATTGTGATGATGTCTAAAAGTGAACAAGTCAAATTTAACAGTGGTCCAGTCAAATCTTAGGAGTCCTTACACTCTGAAGTGTTCTGGGTGGCAACTAATTATAAAGTTGTGTTGTCAAAGAATCCAAAATAACCAGATGCAACTAAATTTTGACCACGTGGATTCTTGGGTTCCTGACACCAGGCATTTAATAATTATGTCTGCAGAGGTCTTCTCTGTGTATGTGTGTAAGTGCAGTTGCCTTACAGAGTCTGCAGATGAGGCACTGAGGTGGTCTTATCCCTGCGAGGTTTAGCCGACCACTCATGGGGTAAGGAACCTGATTGAGTGATTCTCATGTAGTTGGGTTTATAGTGTTGAATCACCACATGTCAACCTCCTGTTGAACCTTGTCTATTCTGATCATGGTTGACAGTCACTGTGTAGCTCTGCCTGGTGCTTGCTTTGTAGAGCAGGGTATCCTCACACTAGCATCTATGCCTCTGCCTCCTGTGCGCTCCAGTAACGGGCATGAGTAACCAGTAACCTGGCATTCTGCTGTAACCTTGGCCAGTTGAAAGGCCAGCACCGGAAACGATGTTAATACAGGTCATCATCCACAAGTGGTCAGGAGCCTCAGGAGGCAGGTGCCCAGGCTTGCCAGAGGAAGCAGCTGTGCCTTTGATGCTCTGTGTGGGAAGCAGGCTCCAGGCAGCCTAGGATTGCTCAGTAGCTCCTCATTCAGTCTGTGGGTTGGTATCCACAGCGGAGCTAAAACAGTTTCCTTGGCCACGTGCCCTTTGGAAGGAAGTCTTCCCCTCTGGATTCAGCATCTATACCTGTCAGTTTGTGGAGGAGGGAAGGCTTTTGGTTTTAAGTTGCTGTGCAGCATGTAGACTTCCTATTTGGAAACGACGTTTCCAAGTCGTGGGGGGGCTCCTGACTTAGTGAGATTTAGGATCACTGAAGCGTACCTCAGAATGTTTCCAGAAAGGCTTAACTGAGGAGGGAAGGCCCACTGAATGTGACAGCAGCCGTCCATAGGCTAGGGTCTGCAGTGCACCACCATTCACATCCCTGCCTTCTGACTGATGCAGTGTGACCAGCTGCCTCTTGCCTGCCCACCATGATGGACCTTGGCCTCCAACTGTGAGCTACAGTAAACCCTCTTCCTGCCTTTACTTGTTCCCCCATATTTTGTCACACCAGAGAGAAAAGTGACTAATACAATTCCCATTAGGAAAGCAAGCCGCCTGGGATGGGGTCTGAGTCGTCCAGATACATCAGCTCAGACAGAATCGGATACAGATTGAAGGAGCAAAAACATAGTAACCCCCTTCTCCAGTTCTGGGGCCGCTGCATGGGGATCACTGAGCATCTAGGCAGCAGCTGCACTTGACATCACGTGCACAGGAGACACGCCACCCACCTTTTCTCCTGAGTGTTTTCTGGGTTGGTTCTCTAAAGGCGTTCAATAGTTTATCAAAGTGACACACATCTGTAATCTCAGCAGAGGAAGTAGAGGCAGGAGGATCAGGAGTTCAGGGCCATCCTCTGCTACGCTGCAAATTTGAGGCCAGCTTGGGCCACCTGAGAATCTCAAAAAAAAAAAGTTACAATTGATTTTCTTTAATATTTTAAAAATTTAAGAAGATCCTACCTAGAGTGGGCTGACCGCAAACTCTGTAGTCATGGATGATCTTAAACTTCTGATCCCCTTGCCTCCATTTTTGGATTACAAGCATGCGTCCCACAACTGTTACAATGTTGGCGAATGAACTCCGCGCTTTGTGCTTGACGGGCAAGGACTCTACCCACTGAGCCATATCCGAGTCCCCAGGGTCCTTTTTTTTAACCATTCTGGCTTCTTCATTCTAAGAACCCAAAGATGCAGCTTTTATGACTTGCTTTCTGTCTCCGCCTCCGCTGTTTGTGAACTGGCCAGGCTGCTCACTGCATCCCTAGGGCCACAGCTCCCTGCTCTGGAGCTCAGGGAAAGGAGTTATTTTTAAGTAGTCAGGTTTGGGAATATCTAGGACAAGTACAGATCAAAGGAAGGACATGAGGCAAGCTCATCCTGGAAGAGCCTGCTCTGGATCCGGAAGCTTCGAAGGCATCGGGGTGGGACTTCAGCTATTACTCTGCCTCCATGGGGATTGTCATCTGGAGAAGAGCAGACCAGAGAGAATCAGCCTCCAGGGGCTTCTGGATCTTGGGAGGGCTTACAATGAGACACTGAGGAAGTGACCTCCCCTCTCGAGACCCTGTTTCCTCATCTGTAGGGAGGAAGGAACAGTAGCTCCAAGGATCACAAGCCTCGAGCTCACAGAGACCAAAGCTGTCAAGATCAGCAAACAGAAAAGGTCCCCCTCCTCACACCTCATCAAGGGGACTTTAGGCCAACAAGCATAAAAGGAGCCTTCCTGGGGGTTGCGAGATGCAGATGGCTCAGTGGGTAAAGACAAATGTATCCAGGCCTAATGACTGGAGTTTAATCCCCAGGGTCCATAGAGTGGAAGGAGAAACCCAACTCCTTCCAATTTTCCTCTGATCTCAACATTGCAACAAGCACTTGTGCATACCGTTTTCCATGATTCCGCCTTGTGGCCAGCAGAGGGCCTCTGAGATAGGCCCAAGCCAAAGAGGACAGCTACCTTGCCAGCAGCTGATGAGTTCTCAGAAGCAACTTGGGCCTGGAGCAGGGCCTCTTTCATTTGTGTTTGTGGGGAGGCACTAAGCAGGGGGAGACCTGAGTGACGTATTGTCAGGCCCTTTCATGCTCAGAGTGCTTGGAGTGATGTCAGAATGATCTGACACCATGTCGATCAGGCTCTAAGCTAAGTTTGATACCTTGAGCTTCTCTGATCTTGAATCTCTCAGGATATACCACCACACCTGGTTTTCTTGACCTAAGCAGTTCCTATGCTGTACCTTTGCCAAGCATCTAAGCAAACATGAGAAGCACGGTATCATCCTAATGTTAATAAGGATTTAATGCAAATCAGAAGAGGTCATGGCAGCTAATAAGTGTCCTGACCCAGGTTCAAGCCTGAATCCACCGCAGAGCTGAGACTCTTCCACCTTGATTAAAGCTAGCTGAGGATCTTAGTTAGGGTTTTACTGCTGTGTACAGATGCCATGACCAAGGCAAGTCTTGCAAGGGACAGCATTTCATTGGGGCTGGCTTACAGGTTCAGAGGTTTAGTCCATTATCAAAGTGGGAGCATGGCAGCATCCTGGCAGGCATGGTGCAGGAGGAGCTGAGAGTTCTACATCTTCATCTGAAGGCTGCTAGTGGAAGACTGACTTCCAGGGAGCTAGGGTGAGGGTCTTAAAGCCCACACTCACAGTGACACACCTACTCCAACAAGGCCACACCTTTTAATAGTGCCACTCCCTGGGCATATACAAACCATCACACTGAGGTAGTCCATTCTTCCTGCAAAAGAATTATGGTTGTTATCCAAAGACACAGGCGGGAACGAGAACCAGAGTCCAAATGTAGGGATGTGTGAGAGCAAAGATTAAAGGCTTAGCCTCAAGCCTGGTGCTGCATAGGTCATAGCAGACCAGACACCACAGAAGCAATGAATGCCCTTGACTTCATCCTCATAGCATGTATTTGAGCATCTGAGAAGAGTCAGAGGTAAGGTACAGGAGCATCACAAGTTCAAGACCAGCCTGGTCTATATAATTACAGAACCACTATTATTGGGTCTTGAACTGTTCACATGAACACTCTGCATTCTCAGTATTTGTATGAGACTAAAAGGTCTGAGTAAAGGTGCAGCCAGATGTCTGGATAAAGGCACTTTGCCAAGCATGACCACCGGAATTTGATCCCTGATCTACTCACATGGAAGAAGGAGAGAACCAGCCCATAAATTGTCTTCTGACCTCTACACACATATACTACCTACCCCACACACAAAGCATATAAATAAGTATTTTTTAAACTAAGATCAGAATACAAGATATGGCACCAGAGAGATTTGAAGAACTAGCACAGCTGGTTTCAAATAGATAGAAGGTCACACAAGCCATACCTAATGTGCTCTAGAGCTAGAGAAGGTCAGGAAACAGGCTCTGCTAAGTACCCCTGGAGGTTTAGATCTTCTGACTCTGTAAGGCTGGGTGAAGGTAGGGGTGCTCTGTGTGTTTGTGTGTGTGTGTGTGTGAGTCAGAGGACAACTAGAGGAAGTAAGCCCTCTCCTATCATGTGGATAGGACTAAATGAAGGTTATCAGCTTTAATTGGTTTTGGTTGGCTGTCTTTGCCTTATTGCCTTGAGACAGGGTCTTTCAGTAAACTTGGAGTTAAGCTGACATCCAGCAAAGCTCAATGATCTTCCTGTCTCTACTCTCTACAGCATGCTGCTGTGTTTGAGTTTTCATGTGAGTGCTAGTATCTGAACTTGTGTATACATCATTATATGTATATGAGCATGTGTATGCACATGTGTATATAGCAAAGACTCCTAATAACTGAGCTACATCCCAGCCCATATTTGTTTTTCTATACTTATATACATTATGTAACGATTGAATAAAAATAATTAGCATTTCCATCACCTCAAATTTTTATTTCTTTGCAATGAAAATATTGGTTTAAAAGTTTTACTACTTTATTATAATTATGTGTGTGCATGCTATGTGTGCCAAGGCATACCCATAGAGATCAGAAGAATCGATTCTCTCTTTCTATGTGGAACTTATGTGTGTTCCAGAGATCAAAATCCAGTGTACAGACTTTGCCAGCTGAGCCATCTCACTGGCCTGGGATAGAAAATATTCTTCCTTCCAATGCCTTTTGGTGATAAGAGTTAGGAGTACTCAAGAGTTTTATTCCAATTTCTTTTTGTTCAACTCTATGCATCTGTTTTGCATGATGAAGTAAGTTACTATGGTAACACGATCTGAGCAGTGGGTGAACTTAACTGCCCTGTTGAAGGTGCCTAGGGGATAATACGAGTAATCTAAGAAAGTCTCTGTGAGTAGAATCTAAGGCTGCAGACATAGGATGGATGGGTTCTGCAGACCATCAGGAAGTGCTGGTGTTACCAGCTCAGATAAAAGTCACTGTGGGAAACGACACCCATCCTCAAGTGTCCACCTACCCATCTCCAATCCGCTATCCAAGCTGCTCAGCTAATTAATGCAAACTGTGGGGGAAGCACTTGCAACTCAGAAGAAAAGAACGCTTTACAGAATTATCCTGAAGGAGTTCTTTGAGGCTAATTGTAGCCAAGCTGGAAGATAATACAGACATAAAAAAATAAATAAATAAATCTGTGGTGACTCCAGTCTGAAATTCCAATTGCTCTGGAGGCTGACACAGACCTGTGAGTTAAGGCTAGCCTGGGCTACCTAGTGAATGTCCATTCTGGAGAAAAGGACTCAGAAGCCCCAGACTTTCATGACACAGGTAGATGGTGAAGTGCATTAGTTACTTCCTCTTTGCTGTGATGCAAGGCAAAACTACTCAAGGAAGAAGGGCTTTGGGGATCACAGTTTGAAGATACTATAAGGTTTCAGACAAGGGGCTCAATGTGACATTGAAGTAGATTGTCCGTTTGCATAAGAGATTTATTAGGAGAAAGGTGAATATCATGGACACACAGACAGAAGCATGGCAAGAGCTCTGTGGAGAATTCAGGCCCATGAAGCAGGGATTCTCCATTACAGGTTTGAGAGATGGCAGAGGTCCAGAGCCATTTGGTTGGTGAGTAGCCTGTGCTACTTGCTTATAGCCAGATTGACTGGTTCCCATGCAGTGTGGGAAGGGGAATTGTATTAATCAGGGTTCTCTAGAGTCACAAAACGTATGGGTAGTCTCTATATAGTTAGGGAATTTGTGGATGACTTACAGCTTGTAGTTCAACTCCCCAACAATAGTCAGCAGTACTTGTGGATGGAAGTCCAAGGATCTAGCAGTTGCTCAGTCACATGAGGCAGGCCAGGAAAAGCCAGAGTAAATCTTCCTTCTTCCAATGTCCTTATATAGGTCTCCAGCAGAGGGTGTGGCCCAGATTAAAGGCGTGTGCCACCATGCCTTTAATCCCAGATGACCTTGAACTCAGAGATCTCCTAATCTTACTCTTCTGGAATTCATAGTTACTATGCATCAAGATCTCCAGGTCAGAAACTTGTATCTCTGGGCCTCCAGATTAGGATTTTAGGTGAGCCTTCCAATTCTTGATTAGTTCATTCCAGATTTAGTCAAGTTGACAACCAGAAATAGCCACTACAGGCATCGTTCATCTCTTTAATAGCTCTGTATCCATCGTTTGAGATGTGCCACCTGTAGACTCTGGTTACTTAGGGCCTCGGGTAGCCTAGAGTTCGTAAATTTCCCCAGAGGAAAAAGAAGAGAGAATTACAGGTTCATAGGCAGACACTCAGTAGGGTCCCTGCCACTTGCCTATAGGGGTGGGAATTACCCAGCCAGCTATGAGGATGGAGAGAGGAAGAAGCTGCTGCAAGTTAGCATGGTGTGAGTATCCTCTAGCCTAGACCTAACAGATACCGCCCATCCTGCCTTGGAAGGGGTGGCAGGTGTGTGAGGCATCTGGTCACACTGTACCTTCAGTCAGGAGACAGAGAAATGGATACTGGTACTCAGCTCATTTTCTCCTTTTTATTCAGCCAGGGACTTCTGCCCATGGAAACATGCCAATCACAGGGTAGGTCTCCACACCCCAGCTAACCCAATCACAGGCATGTGCAGAGGTGTGTCTCCTAGGCAACTCTAGAGCTTGTCATATATTGTGTCCACATGTGATCTATCTATTTAAAAGACTTGTGGGCTGCTTAGGGAAAGATATATTCTACAGTATTTGAGTGTCATGTTCTGATCAGCTAAGAGTCACATGTCTGGGCAGCTTGTAAGGAAGAATTCACTAAGGGAGGAAGACTCTTCCCTAGACTGGGCACCTCCTCTTACTGACAGCTCAAACACAGAGAGTTCCTGGGGGAAAACCAGGGCTGCATGCATGTCCATCTACACTCCCTTCTGCTGAGCATCTTCTTCTTTGCAACTGGAATACAACTTCCTCAGCCTTCTCACATAGTCTGAAGACCTGTAGTTCTCAAGAGGAGGTCTCCTGGTTGTCAGCACCTAATAGCAGCTGCTGAGGCCCTGGGCCTCATGATCTACGCAGCTACCAGTCTCACAGCCTTTTCAACATGCAGACCTGTCGGGCTAATTATTTAATATTAATTGGGGTGGGGGGGCGGTTCTACCCTGCCTTTGGTCATTCAGTCCCCAGACCAAAGACATGAAACCTTTACATTTATAGTAAGCCTTAACAATACTAGAGCTGGGCAGAATCAACCCTCTAAGCTCTTTTGTCTACTTCCCTCTCAATAACCCAGAGTTATGACTTGCCATGTTTTGCCATTCCTACTCCAATTGGCCAGCCCTTGTGGCCATGTTTTCATGATTCACTTACCCCATGGCATCTTCTCCTCTCTCTTCACCTCTCTCTCCTCTCTCCTCATGGTCCCATCCCAGACCCCCAAGCCTGTGAACCAAAAATTCCTCCTACCTCTCTTCTGCTCAGCTATAGGCTATAGGCATCTTTATTCAACCAATAGTTTTAAGTTAAGGAACAAAGTTACATAAAGTCACTTGGTGTATGTGAGAATTTTCTCATGTCTTAGACCTTGGAGGCCAGTATTTAGCCTTACAATTCATAGCAACAGACCAAAACTCTACCCAGACCAAGGCAAGAAATGAAACTAACATGCTAACAAGCCTGTGTGAGGTCAGGTTTCAATCCCCAGAAACCCCCATCCCCAAAACAAACAACAAAACAAAGACTAGAAGCTTCCCAAGCTGGAAGTAGTGTGAATACTGTTGAAGTCATAGTTACACGCCAATCCTACCTATTAACATCTGAACTATGGAGACTACATAGCTCAGTGAAACTTATATGTAACGTTACAAGGCACTTTACAACTTACATGTAACATATCTCTCAAAAAAAACTCTTATGCTGAAAGGTGCTCAGAAGGTGATAGGACTGTTTGGGGAATGTCCTGGTTAGGTTTTATTGTCAACCTGACACAGCCTACAGTCATCTGGGAAGAAAGAACTCCACCTGAAGGACTGCCTCGCTCAGGCTGTCCTGTAGTCATGTCTGTGAGAACGTGTTGATTGATGATTGATATGGGAGGGCACAATCTACTGTGGGTGGTGTTGTGTTTTATAAAACAGAAAAGGAAACAGGGATATGTTTGATAGAGGGAGGTATGGTGAAATGGAGGGGATGCCTCTGTAGGCCCATGTTGAGACATCTGTTCCCCCTGGATATAGTATGAAATAGTGAAAAAGGGCATGGGGAGGGGAGTTGAGGAAGTAGAAACAGAGAATGGCAGGGAGAGAGGGAGAGAGAATAGAGGAGTAGAAGCTGGCCATGAACACATGGAGAGAGAAGGGGAAGGGGCATGAGGAGAGAAGGGACAGAGAGGGAAGAGAGTAAGAAGGGAAGAGAGAAGAGAGTAAGAGGAGAGGAAGAGAGTAGAGAGTGAGGAGGGGGCAAACATCCCCTTTTATAGTGAGTCAGGCATACCTGACTATTGTCAGGTAATTATGGGCAGAGCCTAGAAGGAATGCTAACAGGTGGCTCCATCTCTAGGCTGGGGAGCCTTTGACTGTATAAGAAATGTAGTTGACCATCAACCAGTGAGTGACGCAGTAAGGAGCATTCCCACATGGTTTCTGCTCTAGGTTCCTACCTCAAGTTTCTGCCCTGACTTTCCTCAGTGATGGACTGTGACTTGACTTGTAAATAAATATGAGAATAAACCCTTTCCTTCTGACATTGGTTGTAGTCATGCTTTTTATCACAGCAACAACATAGCAAACTAGAGCCAGGAGGAGCTGGAAACTTTAAAAAGTTAGACCTAGCTGGAAGAATTAGGTCCTGCGGGGAGGGCCAGGTTTATCAGGAGTTTATTAGTCATGGCCTCTTCCTGTCTTATCCTCTCTGTTTCTTGGTCACCACATATTCCTGATGCCATGCTATCCTGCCTCTTGCTCTGACAGCACATGCTGAAATAGGCCCTCCCTCCCTTAAGTTGTTCCTGCCAGGCAGTTTGTCACAATGATGAACATAGTGAGAGGTCCCATTGGCTAGCTTTCCCCCTTTTACATTGCTCAGGACTCACTGATAGGCAGTGGTGCCACCAAAATGGGCTGTGTCCTTCTGTATCAATCAATAAGCAAAATATTCTCCCCCCCACCCCCACCTCCACCCCAGACATTCTCATGGACTAATCTGACCTAGATAATTTCCTTAAAGTCTCTTCCCAGAGAATTCAAGACTGCTACAAATTTATAGCTAAAACTAACCAGTACAGGTAGTGTGGCCTCTTTATGAAGATCAGTTCACCCTCATGAGATGATTTGAGAAGAACATAGTAGTCAGACATACTTGTGACAGCACTGCCTTCTGGAGGTCCTCAGTGTCGCACAGTAGAAGCTTCTACTGCCTCAGATCCTAACTCTTCCACCACACCCCATCTTCCATGCTTCCAAACCAACAGAATTGAAAGATCTTTTGATTTCAATTAATTGAGTGATTCTGTCACAGTGCTTCTTAATTAATGTGACCATGGTTCTGGAGTCCAGGCTCTCCTTACTACTCCCCGTTGGTCCAGTTGTGACAGTCATCTGCCATGCTTGGGATATTGAATGCCCACTCCACTCCCTATGCCCCCCAAAACGTCTATGGGGTTGTTAGGCAGTGGTGGGGCCTTTAAGGGAAGCAGGGGGGTTAGGTTTAGTTTATTATTTATGTGTATATCTCTATGTCTCTCTGTGGGTAGCTGTTTACCACTCTAGTTGGTGGTGTGAACCTGTGAGAAGAGAGCCTAAAAGTGAGGCCGACTAAAGTCTCATGCAATAGCCACTTTATTCAGAGCATCAGACAATTTATACTGTGAGGGTTAAGAGGTACACGAGTAAAGTGTACAATCTTAAGGATAAGTATCATGTGGCAGGAAATCCACATGTGCCAAAAACATGTTTCCATAGAGGCATATAAACAAACAATAATAGCCAGTTGTAATGAATAATCTAAAGAAAACTCACTCCTCTCCACTACACTTGGATGTGGCCCAAAAACACACTTCAAGAATAATTCTGTGTGTGTGTGTGTGTGTGTGTGTGTGTGTGTGTGTGTGTGTGTGTGTTTAAGAAACTGCGGTCACAAGACTCTTGTTTTGTTTCCTTTGTTTTTTCATAAGCACTCAGAATTCCCCTCCCAAGACTCCATTTTTGGACTATATTCCAACAGGTCGGTATGTGCATGAGTGGGGGGGGAACCCACCAAGGCCAGAAGAGAGCATTATATCCCATGAAGTTGGAAAAAATGCTTATAAAGCACCTAACATGGGTGTTGGGAACTGAACTCAAATTGTCTGCAAGAGCACAAAGTGCTCTTAACTGTGAGTCATCTGTCTACCCCAGAGCAGAAGTTCCTTAGGTTATTGAGGACATACCATTGGAAAAGACTGTGGGCAGTGGTCCCTTTCTTTCTCTTTTTTGCTCCTTGGCCATGTGATTGGGCTAGTTTTGTCTTGATGCATGCTCATGTATCTTTCTGGGAGTGTGAAATTTGCATGGAAAATCACAACACTTCATTAGCCTCTGACTTTGACTGCAATCATCCTGTTTGTGTGTGCATTTGTTAAGATTTTAAAATTTTGTATTTATTTGCATGTGTGTATCTTCCTATGTATATGTGTATGACTAAAGAGAGCAACAGACTCCCCCACTCCACCCCCACCCCCACCCCCGCCAGATGACTGTGACCTACCCAACATGGATGCTAGGAACCAAACTCCAGTCTACAAGAGCAGCAAGTGCTTTTAGCCACTCAGACATATCCCCAAACCCAGACTTTCTTTTGTCCATTAAATTGCATCTTCTGCATCCAGCTCATCTTGACTGTTGTAGATCAGGCCCCTAGCATACACATGTTGAGATTAATTTCTTGGTTTCTTTTGGGTGGAAATCAGCTACAGGGTGTGAAGAGTGGTCTGAGTCAAGGGAGAAGCAGAGCTCTGACGCCATTTCAGCAGAAGTCTGAGGACATTCTGAAATGGATACCCTCCAAGTTCATCTTAAGTTGGAGTGAAAGGCCTGGTCTTTATATGCTATGTTACAATCGATTGGTCATTGCTAGAAGGCTTTGTGATTTCAGAAGGGGCTGTGGGTGGAGGTTGCTTATTACAGCTTTCCCAGCAGTCAGGGTGAGAAATTCTTCAGTCCCTTAAGAGAATCTTGGTATAAACACTGATGACCTAAATAGAAATCAGGACAGGAAGAGGGGAGAACAGAGGGAGAAGAAGAAAGACAGCAAAGAGCCCTTGACTTTTCTCTCTCTGGATATGTGTAGTCATGTATGTGAGAGTGTACATGTGGAGGCAAAAGGACAACTCTGCCTGTCATTCCTTAAGCACTAGCCACCTTGTTTTTTGAAACAGGGTCTCTCACTGTCCTGGAACTCTCCAATTTGGTTAGGCTGATAGGCTGCCTATAGCTAGCAAGCCACAGGGATCCACCTATCACCTACCTTCTCAGCAAGGGGGAAAAATCTTGTGCCACTATGAGCAATGTGACAGTTAATCTCAGTTGTCTGTTTGATGAACTCTATAATCACCTGGGAGATGGGATGCTTTCCATACTTGCAGGGTATATTGATTAGGTTGATATGGGAACATATTTCCACTGTGGGTGACACCATTCCCTGGGCTGGGATCCTGGATTGAATGAAAAGGAGAAAGCAAGCTGAACGCAAGCATTCATCACTCTTTGCTTCCTGACTGGATGCAGTGTGGCCAGCTGCCTCTAGTTCCTGTTGCTGTTTCTTCCCCACCACAATGGACAGCATCTTTGATTGTGAACCAAAGTAAACTCTCTTAGGTTGTTTTTGTGGGAGGTTTTAGCACAGCATAGGAAAAATAACACATCTCTTTCACATGGGGTCTTGGGTCAAACTCAGACCTTCCTGCTTGCAGGATAAGCACTTTACTGACTGGGGTACCCCTCCACCCTCTCCTGTCGGGTCTAATTGGGAGTAGTGAAACAAGTTCATCATTCCCTGTCAAGGAGGTGGACATCCATATTAGTTACCTCCTGGTACTATGCTAGAATACCTTGACCAAAGCAACTTTGGGTAGAAAAGGGTTATTTTGGGTTACAGTTCTAGAGAATATAGAATCCATCATGGAGGAAGAGGCACAGTAGTAGGGGGGTGAGTCTGTCCTGGCAGGAAGCAAAGTGATTATATTTCATCTACACACAGGAAGCAGAAAGGGAGAGGATATGAAGTTGGCGTAGGCTACAAACACTCAAAGACCACCTCAGTGACCACCTAAAGGTTCTAAAACCTTCCTGGACAGGGCAAAACTGGGGAGCAAGCATTCAAGCACATGAGCCTATGAGGGACATTTTTTAATCAAACTGCCACAGCTTCTCTCTGCACAGGCCAGGAAGATGTGTGAGAAGTATCAGAGTGTTGGGGTAGAGAGAGATCTCACTGGTTAAATGTATTTGGTGCTAGCATAAGGGACCAGGGTTCAAGTTCCAGAACCCACACAGTGACTCACAACCATTAGTAACTCCAGTTCCAGAGGATCTGACGCTCCGACCTCCTGGGCATCAGGCATGCACATGATATGCACATAATATGCAATCAAATCATACATATGCATACAATAAAATAACTATATCTAAAAATTTAAAAAAGAAGTGTCATGACCTCAGGGTGATTCATTGGCTGTGAGTATAGGCTGAGCAGGCATTATTAGCCTTAGATGCCAGTGAGGATGGCTTCCTGCCTCAGGGTCAGTTTTAGACCTTTCCGTTTCCCTGGTTCTCTAGAAAGGTAAATGTCAGCCTTGCCACACATGGCATTCTGAGGTTAGAACATCACACTATTGTCTCCTCCCTTAAGATTTTATCCAATTGGGTCTGTCAATCACCTGACCTGGAGTCAGATACCCAGGAAGGCTGACTCACCTGAGAGGTGGGAGAAGTAACCATTCTCTTGATAAGATGCTGTTCATGTTTCCTTCTGTGGCAGGAATCTAACACTCTGAGGCTTGCTGACTGGCTTATGCTTTGTTTGTTTGTTTGTGTTGTTGCTGCTGTTGTGGTTGTTGTTTGAGATAGGGTTTCTCTATGGATGTGGGAATCACTCTGTAAATCAGGTTGGCCTCGAACTCACAGAGCTCTGCTTGCCTCTGCCTCCTCAGTCCTGGGATTAAAGGCATGTGCTACCACTGCCTGACATAGCTAGCTTTCGTATGTATAGCCCAGGAAACCTACTCAGAATGACTGGGCCCTCCTACATCAATTAAGACAAGACAATCCTTCACAGACATGCCCACAGACCAACCTGATAGAGACAATTACTCAACTGAGATTCCTTTCTGGGATGTGCTAAGTTGATAGTTAATGCTAATTAGAACAGATAATGGACTAGTCTTCCAGCGGAGACACTGGCCAATCTCAGGGCATGCTTTCCTAGTACTTACAGATTCCCCATTCTTTCCCCAAAGCCCTCTCCATCCATCTGTTCACCATGAAACCCCTTGTCTACCATGTAGCAGTTTACAAGTGGCATGGCCTTCTCTCTTCTGTTCATCCCCTCTCCCAGCAGCTGCCAAGGCTCACAAGTCTATCTTTCATTATTCTCTCTTAAACACTAATAAAAATGTCCTTGACTTCCTTCTGAGTCTATTTCTAAATTCTTTTATTAATGGAACTCAGAACCCAAAAGAGGAAGCCCAGGCATTTAAGAATGGCCAATTCTTAAATTATAAGCCTTGGAGTTCTTTGATTCATGCCCTCATCTAAGGGCCTCATTTGCTTTTTGAAGCTAGAAATGTAATCTGTGGCTTCCTAGAGTTAAGGGTTCCATGACAAGATGTGGGGCTAGAGTCTCTGGTCCTCACTGATGAACTGAGGGTCCGGGATATACATTAGCTGCAAGGGGAATGGAGAACATTCCCAGGCTCCATTCCAGCCTTCCTGCCTCACTTTGCCTTCTGTGAGCTGCTTAAAATGCAGAAGAGACAAACACTGTCTTCTAGTCCTTCACCCATCCCATCTTGTGGGAATGTTGTGTGTGCGTTTTCATGTGTATGTGTGTATGCATGCGGAGGCCAGGGGTTGATGCTGGATTTTTCTCAAGTCATTTCACCACACTATTTTTTATTGAATTTTATTTATTTATTTAGTTCAGGTGGTGTGGGGGGCAGGGGGTGACACTATTATTGGGGAAACATGGACAAACAGCTACTCACAACAGACATGGAACTGACAATGAGAGACAAAATGGAGTTTAGACTCCATTTTAGAGAATTTAAATTCAGGCAAACTAACAGGCTGGTACCTAGCATTAGTTTCCAAGTTATTCCCCCAACAAGACCAGCATCTCCAGGTTAATCTCCCCCAACAAAACCCAAGCCTAGCTCCAGTTTCTAGGCTAACCCCAACAAATCCAGCATTTCCAAGTTAATTGCCAACAAGCCTAACGACTACCAATGCAGAGGTGAAGCAGAAATTAAGTTCATGGTTTGACTCTCAGCAGCAGCCAATTATGTTAAAGGTCATAGTAGCTGTCCAGTTAAATGCTTGCCAGGCTAGAAACACATACCCCCACCACCTCACCCCACACCCCGACTTGTGGCTTTCTATAAAGCCTTACCCTGGTAGACGTTCAGGGCTCCTCTCCACCAGAACTGTCCTGCATATTGGTGGTGGGCTGAGCCGCCCAAGCTAGCTTGAATAAAGGCCCTGTTGTAATTTGCATTGGATCAGCTCTTGTCCATTTTGGGAGTTCACTGTCTTACTCAGGGTTTGTATTCCTGCACAAAACATCATGACCAAAAAGCAAGTTAGGGAGGAAAGGGTTTATTCAGCTTGCATTTCCACGCTGCTGTTCATCACCAAAGGAAGTCAGTACAGGAACTCACACAGGGCAGGAACTTAGAGGCAGGAGCAGATTCAGAGGCCATGGAGGGGTGCTGCTTACTGGCTTGCTTCCCCTGGCTTGCTCAGCTTGCTTTCTTATAGAACCGAGGTCGACCAGCCCAGGGATGGCACAACCCACAATGGGTCCTCCCACCCTTGATCATTAATTGAGAAAATGACCTACAGTTGGATCTCATGGAGGCATTTTCTCAAGAGAGGCTCCTTTCTCTGTGATAACTCCAGCTTGTATTAAGTTGATATACAAACCCAGCCAGAACATTCACTAACAGTTCCCTGGCACTACAACAACAGACCAAAGTAAGGATATCACTGAAGTCCAACTTGGTATATGACAGAAAATACACCAGAAGGAGCTAACCAGGTGCTGACAGATTTTTATTAAATCCATCAGGCTGAACTCAGGATGGCAAGAAATGCAGCCCTCGAGAGAACTGCAGAAGTGAGCTTTACAGGGAAGAATAGAAACAAGCTTGCAGTGTGTCAGTCAGGCAATGAATGGCTGCAACCTGGACAGTTTTAAAATAAGGGCACAGGAACACGTTGTCTAATGCAGCCTGGTGCAAAACTGAGAATTCAGAAGATGGGTTACTTATTCCTGGGAGTGGCATGCCCAGAGGAGGAATCAAAACCCATCCATCTTGTTAGCAACCCCTTGGTAGATTGAAACAAAATGGCATCACCACTGATAAGACCTGTCATTGGGGTTCCTTAAAGGAGCAGAAATGATTCAAAGATAGCTGTGTTATTAAAAGCCCATCCCAGAAAGGGTGACAGCTCATGAATGCTGAGAACCCAATGCTTACTTCAGACTTTGTAGACAACTCAACAGGCTGGAAAATGTCTTTCCTGCATCGGTTTGTCTGATCTTCTTCCCAGCAGTTCCGCTGCTCTCTGCCTCTTCCAGGCAGCTAAGATGGTCTGAGCATCTTGTGTGTTTCTCAGCGGTCCTTACTGTTTATTTGGAGCACCAAGGTCTTCAATCTTACAGATAGCACTAGGGAAACCAGGAATGTTAAACACACAGTGTTGTCTTTTCAAAGAAAACTATGCGTAACTTATTTTTCACTCAGAAGGGTAGGAATGGAGGCGGCTAATAGCCTACCTAGGTAGCCCTTTTGCTATATGTAGGACCAGGGCATACCTGGCTCCCCTCAAACTTCCACGACCAGGATTGGAGGTAGCTCACAGTCTAGATGACCTCCATGCTATCTGTATAACTGAGACTACACCAGATCCTCCCCTAAGCCCTTAAGATAGCACATTAGACTACCTATAGAACCCATCTCCATGGAAGAAGTGACATGTACTTTGAGAAGAGTTTTGATATAATTATGCCTTTTTATGCACATGGGATTGTGTTGCATAAGGAAATTTCCCCCCAGATAGCACTGTACTTAAATAGGTCTAAAATAAACTGTCTGGTGTCAGACTCTAGCAGTTTGAACCAGCACTGGCTACTGAGTCACATTCAGGTCCGACTTTCTTCTTGTCTCATGCAGCTCTTGACTCCGCTGGTTGTGACCTTTTCACAGACCCCTACCCCTGCTTGGGGTAGTGAATCTGGCCAGCTTCAGGGACTTCCTTGACTCTATTGAGTCTCCCTGTGTCTTAAGGCATTTTTCTTCCACGTTGAAAGTTTTGTTTTAGAGGAAATTGCTGCACAGCAGGATGGGAAAGAGTTTGGGGAGACCACGTTTGTCCTAGTGACCTGAGTGGACTGGGTTCTTCTAGCAAGTGGATGGATGCTCTTTACCACCATCAGTGATTCTGAAAAATCTTCGTCTCTTGGTTATTGTTGCTCTTAGTGAGAAACAGGCATATTTAAAAGCTGCATTTGAATATATGGGATTTTAAAAGAAATGACCTTTGGATATATAAAACAAGGCAGCTGGGGAGATGGAGGGAAAGGAGCTGTTCTGCTAATTAAAACTGGGAGACAGGAGGAGGAGGAACAATTACTCTAAGGCACTATCTCTCCCCACAGTCTCGCAAACAAATTAGCTCCAACACCCACTCGGGTAGGAGAAACAAATGCCAATTATGCCGAGATGTTTCCTGAACTATTTGCTCTTCCCGTCTGATCATTAACATTACATTGATAGTGGGTTGGAGGTAGGCTGGTGCTTATCTGGATGAATGATTTCCTCCCACCTTTCAACTAAGCCAAAACCAGAGCAGTGAGGAGACTGGGACCCAGTACCACACCAAGAACTGTTTCTTTAGACAGAGAAAAAGATTCTGAATGGTTGAGTATCAGTAACAGTTATTTATCCGCAGAGGAGGAGAGTATTTTAAAATAGTTAAATTTTAGCAGAAAAAAAAAAGAGGGAATATGTTTAAAATAGTTACATAAAAGCAGATGAAGCTATGGCATATGTCCATGAACAGAGGATGCAAATTACATTTAAGGGCTGATGAGATGGTTCAATGGATCTGCACTTATCATCCACCTTGATGAACTGAGTTCAATTCTTGGGACCTTGTTGGGAACTCCTGATAATTAAGGTTGTGGTCTACCATGTTCGGATAGCTCCACTGAGATCAGCACAAAATGGAGGTCTCCCTTTACCAGCAGGAATTCCCCTTCTCTGACTTTGTCTGGGAAACCCAAACCACCCATATCATCTACCTGTGGAATTTCACATAGCCTTGGTGAGATTACAGGTTCAGCTTCCTGTAGTCCTGTCCAGCAAGCACCCAGCATTCCTGAAATCCATCCAAATGAAACAGTCTTCACTACCCTAAATTCTGCCCATAGATACTTACCTACCCTGGAAATCCCTATCCCTTCCCAGAAACTATATAGTCCTTGCTTAACCCCAAATAAAGTTGAGCTGCCTCTCTGAAGCAGATCCTGGAAGCACTAAAAGGACTTCTGAAACCTGTTCTTAGACTGGGTTCCCTTTGTCCTCGTGGCCAGTGGGGGGAAGGGAGGACCACAGGACCTACATGGAAAGAACTGAAAACTGTTAGTTTTCTTCTGATCACTTGTGCGGTGTGTGTGTGTGTGTGTGTGTGTGTGTGTGTGTGTGTGTGTGTAGAAAGAGAGAGAGTAAATAAATATAAATATCTTAAGAACCAATCTCACATTTATCCCTAATGTAGTTCTGATGGAGGTAGAGGTGTCTGGCTAAGGTAGACTACTTGAAATCATCTTCAAACTTTGACGTGTAGGTAACCAAGAATAATGGTGTGATAGTGAACATGTCTAGTTTTTTTGTGTGAACATAGTTATTATTTTTAGTTTCCATGTACAGTTTTGAAACCTTGTTTCAAAGTCAAGGTGAGATTTATGAATGGAGGTGGCCATTCTTAAAGCCACAGTTAGGGACTGTCGAGATGGCTTGGGAGACTGGAATAAGGAGGAACAGGAGGAACAAGGGGAAGATGCAACGTGATTCAGGTTCTTTTATTTGAAGCTTCTCTCTCGATGTCATTGGTGGATTTAATAACTCTGATTTCAGGATTAAAAAAAAATGTATTTATCTGGGAGCTTGAGTGTTGTCTGTGGTGAGGAGGGACCAAAGCAAGAGAATTCTTTGTTCTGGATGGTGGCACAGCAGTAAATACAGAGACACATGACTGTTCAAGGCTGAGACTGAGTGGCCGCTGAGGGCTCGGCTCTAGGTTTATTTATTTTAGGTATGTAAGTACACCACCACTCTCTTCAGACATGCCAGAAGGGGGCATTGAATCCCATTACAGATGGTTGTGAGCTACCACGCTGGTTGCTGGGATTTGAACTCAGGACCTCTGGAAGAGAAGTTAGTGCTCTTAACTGCTGAGCCATCTTTTCAGCCTCCGAGGACTCGGCACTAAACAAGACATTTATAGCACCACCTAAGGCTCGGGGAATATCACAAAAGAGGGAACAGAAATAATGTAAAAGCTGGAAGTTGGGAGAAGGGCTATGCAATGCTATCTTCTGGGGATGGTGCACCCAGTGCAGGTGTGACCTGACAGCAGGTGTGACAACTGGGCCTGTTAACAGTCAATCACCAGTGGGGTGCTGAACTATTATTGGCTACTGATGTGTTCTTGGAGAGAGGCAGCCATCCATTCTATTCAACTGTATAATAACCTCTGAGGGCTCCAGGATCCCACATACAGATCCAAACTCATGGTCACAGAGACAGCCCCTGTTAAACACAGTCTGTTACAGAAACATAACATAAATATAGAAAAGGGAATTATAAGGAAGGAAGAGTAATAGGAAAGAGACTGGCGGTGGGGTGAACAGAATCATAATGGATTTATCTTAGGGTTTGCATTGCTGTGAACAGACACCATGACCAAGGCTCTTATAAAGGACAGCATTTAATTGGGGCTTTCTTAAAGGTTCAGAGGTTCAGTCCAGTATTATCAAGCTGCGAGCATGGCAGCATCCAGGCAGGCATGATGCAGGAGGGGCTGAGAGCTCTGCATCTTCATCTGAAGGCAAACAGAAGATTGGCTTCCAGGCAGCTAGGAAGAGGGTCTTAAAACTCACACCCACAGTGACACACCTACTCCAACAAGGCCACATCTCCAAATAGAGCCATTCCCTGGGCCAAGCATAGTCAAACCACCACAGGACTATATGTCTGAAATTGCCAAAGAACAAATTTAGTAAAAGTTAATTTCTAAAAAATATATAGATATCACATATAGATGTGAAAATTTAAATGATTTACCTGGGCTACTTTGCACAATGATTTCCATAGAATACGTCACACAGTGACTGATACAGAATACTTAACACAGTGTTTTACAGGATGCTTCAAGAATGGAGTATTATCTAGTACAGTGATTGACATGGAGTCATCTGGTGAGGGTGAATAAAACTGTATATGAAAGCAGAAAGAAAATGACTCAGAACACTACCCTAGAGTAGATATCAACAGCCCCTGCATGCTTGTTAGAAGCAGAAACTTCTGGTTCCCACCATGAGTTAACACTTGGAATGGTTCAGACATCAGTCTTTCAGTTAGTGTTCCAGGTAACTGATGTGCTCAAGTTGGAGACTCAGTGAATCCTGGGGAGGGACTGTGTCAGCCGTATCACAGAAGCCATTCTCAGCCCTGTCAAGTGCCTCTTTTTACAATAAATGTTAAAATAAAATAAGAAATTAAAAACAATCCTATAGTCTTTCTATATCTTCCTCCCCTCCTTCCCAAAACAGAGTCTCATGTATCCTAGTCTGGCTTTGAACTCACTGTGTAGCTGAGGATGACCTTCAAATTCTGAGTCTTCTGCCTCTGCTTCCTGAATGTTGGGGTTGTAGGTGATGGCCACTGTCTGGTTTCCATGGTGCTGGAAATGGAACTGAGGGCTTTGTGCATGTGTGATAAGTACTCTGACCAATGAACTGCGTCCCCAGTCCGCCCTCCCCTCTCTCTTTCTGGTTATTTGCATCTTTTGGCTTTACACTCACAGTTACATTTTCCTTATAAGACTACATGAATTCCCTGATCCCCTGTAACACCCAGAAATAGTCTGTGAACTAGTATCCCTTTCTTCCTTCCCTCCTTGCTTCTCTCTCTCTCTCTCTCTCTCTCTCTCTCTCTGTCTGTCTTCTCCCTCCCTCCCTACTGTCATTTTTCTGGTTTGCCTAGTGTCCATCAAGTCTCCAGTGGGCAGCATCATGGAAAGCCCTGGTCACATCCACTGGGAGCTTACCAGCTTACCATGTAGTGGGGAGGCATAAACAGTCATCCAGTCCCATCCTGCCCTCCCCTCCTTCTGCTCCCCTCCCTTGACTCTCCCTGCCCTTCTGCCCCGTGTCCTCCCCTGCCCTTCATTCCAGTTTCCCTTCCTACAGGATCCTGAGGCCCCAAGAGAGCTGGGCCTGGGGCAGAAGCACAGCCCAGGGGCAGCTTTTTCAAGTAGTTAATGTCTGAGAGCCGATGAAATGGAAAACCAGTCTGATAAAATAATATTAAGAATCAACTGGAAGAATGCACAAGAGCAATGATACCAAACAATGAATGCTTTTTAATAAAGCATGAAGATCACCACAGGAGACATGGGAGGTTTGGAGAGATGAAAGGGCCCATTGAATAAAAGTGGTGGACACATTCTACAAACACTTTTTGTTTCCCTTTTTATTAATTTTTATTAGTGTACATAATATTAGGTTTTAGGGCTGCAGAGAGGCTCAGTGGTTAAGAGTATTTGCCACTGTTTCAGAGGGCCAGAGTTCAGTTCCCCAAACCATGTCTGGTGACTCACAGATGCCTATAACTCTAACTCTGGGGTATCTAACACCCTCTTCTGGCTTCTGCAGGCACCTACATACCTATGTTCACACACACACACACACACACACACACACCCTAAAAATAAAACAAAGTATTAGATTTCATTATGGTATATTCAACAAAAATCTGTTTCTGTCTCTTTTCCCTTTGTTCTCCAGTGGCCCTGTGCCCCTCATACCCTCCCACTCTCAGCACCCCTTCTTCAGCCATTCCCTCATCTCTCTTTCTCAATACCTCTTCCCCCCTCTAGTGGTCTTCTGTCCAGTCTCCTAGCCTACAGTCACTTTCTCATATACATACATAAAACTATTGACAGCTAGGCTCCATGCATGAGAGAGAATACTCCATGTTTGCCTTTCCTAGTCTGAGTCATCTTACATGGTATAATACTCTCCAGAGCCATCTATTTTCCTGCACATTGTATTTTCCTTCACAGTTGAATTAAAGTCTGTTATGTATCCATTGACAAACACTGTAGTGGTGTAAGTGTGAAATGTCCCCAGTTGGTGATGCTGTTTGGGAAGTTATAGCATCTTCAGTAGGTACAGCCTTGATGGAGAAGTCCATCCCTGGATGTAGGTGTTGAGGGTTTACAGTTTTACTCTATTTCCAGTTTCCCCTTTCTGCTTCCAGTGTACTGTTGAGATGTGATTTCAAACTTATCGATCCTACCACCCCACCTTCCCTGCCGTTATGGACATCTAGACCCTATAGAAACATAAGTTAAAGTAAGACTGGTCCTTAAGTTGCTTCTGGTCATGATATTTTATCACTGCATCAGAAAAGTAGCTAATAGAGTCATCAAGTCTGTTTCTAGTATTCACTACTGTGAGTAAAGCTACAACAAACATGGATGTTTATTGCAAGGAGCGGCAGTAAGACGCAGAGTCTTTGGGGTCTCAGAAATGGTAGAGCTAGGTCATAGAGACGATGCATTTTTTAAATTATTGATATCAATGCATTATGTGTGTTTATCTATGCATTTACTTATGCATTTTTGAAGGGGATGCAGGTGCCACAGGGCTTGTGTGGTGGTCAGTGGGCAGCTTGCAGGAGTTGGGGCTCTTCTTCCTCCTTGTGTGGCCCAGGGAGGGAACTTCAGCTGTGAGGTTTAGCATTAAGGACCTTTACCCTCTGAGCCATCTCTCTGTTTACTTGTATTTTTTAGCTACTTCCATATTTTAAATATTCTCTCAAATCAAATACTCTCTCTCTGTGTGGTGCTGCATAACCATTCTCACTAATGGCTTGGTTTTGTCTGAGTCTGCTCTCGCCAGTGACTCTTTGTTCGCCCTCTTTCTCAAGCCAGGCAAGTCTCTCACTTCCTCTCCCACCACTTTCTCAGTGAAATCCACACATTTAAAGTCCAAGGTAGAAGCATGCTTTCCCCCAAGAGGCATGCTCTGCCCATCTTCAGTGGAGAGCTTCCTTTCTAGAACGCAGCAGTCTTTGCTGGTGTCTCTAAATTGGTCAGCATATGTCACTGCAACCTGGTTACTCTGTGAATGTATCTGGTCTTTGGCCAGATGGAAGGTTCATGTCCTAACTAACCGCCAACTTGACACAATCTAGAAATCACCAGAGAAGAGAGCCTCAGTTGAGGAATTCTGCTGATCACATTGGCCTGAGTCTGTCTGTGGGGGATGATCTCCATAGTTAGTTGGTGTAGGATAATCCAGCTCCACTCACTATGGGCAGCCCCATTCCTTGTCCAGGTAGTCTAGGATGTACAACACACTTAATGAAAAGAGAGAACAAACTTCTGAAAGTTGTCCTCTGACCTCCATATGTGCCATGGCATGCAAGCACACAAACACACACACACACACACACACATACACACATACACACACATGCACACACATACACACACATGCACACACACATACATACACAGACATATACACAGACCCACCACACAGACACACATATACATATCACACATATACACAGGCAGACAATTGAACTTTTAAAAGCAGATGATTTCTGTAAAAGAATACATATGTAATGTATCCGTGTGGAAAATGCAGACCCTCTTTCTTCAAAGACCACAGTTAAGGGAACAGTCACTCATTTTATAGCTCTCAGGTACAATATAGAAATATGAAAAAAAAGGGAAATAGTCACACTGTTTCTATATTTTAAGTCAGTTATTAAATTTGGAAGAAAATATAGCAAAGAAACAATCCCCAAAGGGAAAACTTGAATTGTAATGTTAAAAATCAATAATCTGACTGCTTAATGCCTGTTGACTCCTACTTAGCATGTAAGATTTTGTCCTGCTGCAGGCTGAATAGCAGTTCTCTTCCTGTTTCCAGCATGATGGCTGAAGACATGAGACTTCTGGGTGAGGGATAAAGGACTTCATTACTCAAGAGCAAAAGCGTCATGCTTGTTTATGCTGGTTTCTGGTGTGTGTTAACTAAGTTAACTGATATGAAAGACCGAGACTATTCATAGGTATCGGAAGGGTGTTGCTGTGGTATGATGGCATGTGCAGCTCAGAGTGTGTGTGCCGTGAGTTCAGATCTGAGGTGAGTGTGCATGCCGTGAGTTCAGATCCAAGGCTGGAGTGAAGATGCACAATGTAACACAGGTGAGTACAGCCGTAAACCATTCTCGCTTATTGTGTGCTTGATTTTTAAGTAATTTTCGTTTGCACATGTTCTGAGCCCTTTAATACCAACAAATTTTTTGCAACCCCAATATTCAGTTATATGACCCCACATGGGGTGTCGCAGTCACAAAGCTGGAAGGAATGGAGATCGTTGATATCAGGCATGGAGCTGCAGAGTTTGGAGTTCGCCCAGCTCGTTTCCGTCTTGCTTTGGTCCAGTATGCCTCACTCTGCTCCTTTCCTCCCTTTGACTGGTTATGAATAATCCGTGCTGTTTTATGTTGGACGTACAGGGTCTGTGTTTTTATTCTGATCTCATGGGGGATTAGAGTTAAGAGATTGCCATGAGTCTATTTAGCCAGTAAGCCCCAGGGATCCTTCTGTCTCTGCCTTTTCAAGGATGGGTTACAGGCTTTTAGGAGTCAGGCTCAAGTCCTCCTCTTCCTTCTCCTTCTCCTTCTTCAGTTTTCTGAGACAGGGTTTCTCTGTGTAGCCCTGGCTTTGCTGGGACTCACTCTGTAGACCATGCTGGCCTCGAACTCAGAAATTTGCCTTGGATTAAAGGCATGTACCACCGTCTGGCTAACCTTTTACATTCTATGAGTCCTTGTGTTAAAACACAGTCACATTATGGGGTAGAATTTAATCATATGAGTGTTGGGAGTGAGGGATAGGATTTAATCACATGGGGGCCAAGGTCACAATTCAGTCACAGCAAATTGACAAATCTCTCTCCATTTTCCCATTTGTGAATGGTTAATTGTGCCTTAGAAGGCTTCTAGCTGTGATGGCTTATATTGATTGTCACCTTGACAGAACCTAGAATCAATCACCTGGGAAGAGAACTTCTGAGCATTGCTGAGACTTTATAGGTTAACTAAACCACTGTGGAAGTGGACCATTCGATGGGCTGGGATTCTGCACTGAATTAAAAAGAGAAAGAGAGCTGAGAGCCAGCACTCATCTCTCTGGCGTCCTGAATCAGGGTCCTGCCTGTTCTGCTATGATGGAGCCTCAAACCGTGAGCCAAAAAAAACCTTTCTGTCCTTCAGGTGTTTTTAGCTGGTATTTTATTACAGCAACAACAAAAAAAGCAGCTAAGACACTTGCCAGCAACAGAAAAGTCACTAATACACTAGCAAGATCAACTATAAAGCATATGAAATAAAGTGTTTTGTCATTAAAAATACTCAACAGGCAAAAATATATAAAAAACATGATCACACTGAAGATCAGAAAAGAACTGATCATGACGTCTAGGCAGGGAGCTGTAAAGAGCAGGGGTCATCAGTATTTATGGGATGCTTGCACACTGTGAGCTGCCTGCTTCATCTGACTTTATTTTCATCACAATCTCACAGGAAACATAATAGCCTCCATTAAAATTATCTTACAGGGTGTGTGTGTCTGTGTGTGCGAGAGTATCTGTGTATGTGAGTGCATGTGCACACACGTGTGTGCATGTGTTCCCATGTACAGGTGCCTACAGAAGCCAAAAGAAGGTGATGGGTCCCCTGGAACTGCACTTACAGGTGGCTTTAAGTTGCCTTATGTGGGTGATGGGAAGTGAACTCAGATCCCCTACAAACAGCAAGTGCTCTTGATAACTGAACCATCTCTCCAGCCCCAATTATCCCCTTAAAGATAAGAAGGTTGCTTCAGAAAGCCTAAGTTGTTCAGAGTCTTTCAAGTGATAAACGGTATGACATTAAAAAACTACAAAGAGAATATATAGTAACATGAAAAATGTTAAGGGAAATGAGCAAAATAAAAAATTGATTTGGGGCATGAAAAATGTATGCAGAGAGGAGCAAAGGCTAAGAATAAAAGCATGTCATGAATTTGGTGCAAGGTGAATTTTTCTACCTTTTAAAATTCTCACTCTTTGTTCAGTAGGATGGTTAGCGTATCATTGCAAAAAATATTTCTCTTAAAGAATTCTTCTCAATTCCACCAAATAGCCCAATGTCCAACCTGCAGTTATAGGCTGTGCATGGTCCAGGATAGCTATGAATGTGTCCTGACAGAAAATCTTTTTGTCATGCACCTGCAGGTCAGCCCAGGAACTAGGGATGGAGCTTCTGGAAGAATCGGAAAAATAAGTTCATTTTCTTTTCAAACTGGGGCTGGGGAGATGTCTCGGCAATTAAAGCATTAGTCACACAGTTATGAGGACTAGAATTTGGATTCCCCAGAGCCTGTGTAAATGTAATTCTAGCCTCAGATGGCAGAGGCAGAGCTGACGGAGAAAGCTGGTAACAGAGAAGAGCCATGTTGAGACCCTGCCTCTGTAAAGAAGGAAGAAGAGAGACTGAAGGTCATCGCTGATGTCAACTGTGGCCCTTCACGTGCACACACGCTCACACACATGTAAACATGCATATGCAGGCACACACACCACATCACACCACACACAACAGGGATAAGGAGCTGGGGAAAGGCCCTTTATCTGCTTTAGCCCCGGAGACCTTTCTGGGTCATCATCTTGGAAGCTCATTGACAGGTGCAGAGCCCTGTAGCTCTTGGAGCACACAGCTTGGCCTCCTTTGTCCTTAAGAGATCAGTAACACATCACGGTGCCATGGCTAAGAAAAGGGGGGTGTAGACACTGAGTTTCATTATTGTTTGTTTTGTGATATGCTCATGATGATCAGGCCCAACTGTCAAATTGGCAAGATGTTAAACTGCCTAGGAAGAGAGTCTCTGTGAGGAATTCTCTACATCAGTTTGACTCATGGCCATGTCTATGGGGGATTTTCTTGATTACCTCAAGTGGTGTAGGAAAAGTCACAGCTTGAAAGAGGACAGCACCCATCCTGGGTTTGGGGCCTATACTGCATCCAAGCAGGAAAAGCTACCCGGACACTCTCCATCCCCTATTCATTTCTCCCTGCTCTTCCCAAGCTCCTGCAGGGTACTGCAGGATCACTGCTCCACAATAATGGACCACAGCCTGCGTTTGTAAGCCAAATGAATCCTTTCCCCCTTAAGGTTGCTTTTGTTAAGTTATTTATCCTAGCAACAGAAAGAAAACTAGAAAAAGACTCATGCTCACCTGGCTTTGATCTTACTCACTAGGTATAGTTATACATATCAGAGGCATAGCTATGTATATTACTACGCATAGCTATGTCCGCATTATGTACTTTAGAGGATAGCCTTGAATTTCTGATCCAACTACCTCCACCCCGCACCCACCCCCATCCCCCCACTCCCCCAACCCCGACCCCCACCAAGTGCTGGGATTGCAAGCATATACACACCAGCACACCGGGTTGATGTGCTAGGCGAGCCGCTACCGTCTGACCTTTGTTCCTACCTTAAGTTTTTGTTTGACGCCCACCGCCAGCCACAGCTTTAGAGTAATCTCACTATGCTTTTAGAATGGTCAATTATTTTTTCTTAAGATTTTTTCATACAATATATTTTGATCTACTTTTTATTATTTATTTGTTTGTTTTAGAGGCAGGGTTTTTCTGTAGTCCTGGCTGTCCTGGAGCTGGTCATGTAGACCAGGCTGGCTTCAAACTCAGAGATCCATCTGCCTCTGCCTTAAAGGCGTGTGCTACCACATCTGACTTGATATGCTTTTGTAACCTATGAGGCTGGGGCCTGCAAGATGGTTCACTGGGTAAAAACAGTTGGCACCAAGCCTGAAGATCTGAATTCCATAGCTCTGAGTTCCATCCCTGGAATCCACACAGTGGACTGGGACAGCTGACTTCCTTCAGTTTTTCTTTGACCTCCTCATGGTCGGTCTCTCTCTCTCTCTCTCTCTCTCTCTCTCTCTCTCTCTCTCTCTCTCTCTCTCTCTCTCTCACACACACACACACACACACACACACACTTTAAAACGTAAAAGTAATTTAATATATGAGATTGAAAATGGGAAGGGGATGTTTGAGGAGATTGAAGAGAATTTCACCTAAGTGCCTTTTTCATTTACCCAAGGGTAAAGGAGAGTAGCTGCCGGGCACGCACCACAAGAAACAAAGTTTCTACAACAAAACCTCAGCTTTAAACTATTAGAAAGAGTAAAATTATTAGAAATCAAAAGGGGGAGGGGGAGGGGGAGGGAAGCACCTGAAGTTAGGGATGACGAGCAGGTTGGAAACTGTTCCTCTTCCAGATCTCTGCCAAACAGCTTCAGCTTGGAAGTTTTTGCATAAAGCTAGGGGATACACTCCAGGGTCCAAGAAACCCTCCCTATGAACTGGGCACCAAGTAGCTGGTATGGAGCACCTAGCACCTAGCAGCTGGGGCGCAGAACTTTCACGCACTCCAATATTTGGGACTCTTGCTCTGGATACAGGTAGAATCGGGACTCCAGGAAACCACAATGCCTTTGGCTGGGAGCCCAGTGTCTTCAGTGTCTAACAACCACCAAGTCCACAGGAGGGATCTGCGGAGGTGGTAGTTGCCGAATTCCAACAGGATGTTAGCAACTTTTCCCTGAGGCGACCGCTGCTAGCATTGTCTCCGCCCCTCGGAGGCGGGAGTCCGCTGGTACAGCGTTACAGCTACAGCTCCTATTGGTGGCGGCTCCAGACTACTCCGCCCACTTCAGCCCACAAAAAGATCCCCTTGGTTCCAACAACTATTCAAGGGAAGGTTCCTATCCCCGTGCCCAGGCACCAGTCCCCAGTCCTCTGCAACCGGCTACCCTGAAGACCACAAAGGGACTGAGAGATTGATGTGCTGGGCAAAGCTGGACTAAAGAGTCTCAACTGGAAAAGAGGGTTCACGAAAACCGCCAAACGAAGCGCCAAAAGGAGGCTGCAGTTTGGAAAAGGGACAAGGGTGGCGCGGTTTAGACTTCTTTATGCGTTGCTGGGCGCGCGGAGTGCCCCTCCTACTTTGCCACCTATTCACAGTTCATGCAACCACGGGCACATCTCCTGCCTGAGAGCCCTAGTCCCTGAACAATGGAAGTCTCTAACCGCTCAGGAACCATCCCTGGCATAGCCTTTCCTCGGGAACCCGAGAGCTGCAGTGACAGCCCGAGTTCGGGCAGGAGCATGGGATCCACCCCAGGCGGGCTCATCTTGCCCGGCCGCGAGCCGCCCTTCTCTGCCTTCACCGTGCTTGTGGTAACTCTACTTGTGTTGCTGATCGCTGCCACTTTTTTATGGAATCTGCTAGTTCTGGTGACTATCCTACGCGTCCGCGCCTTCCACCGCGTACCACATAACTTGGTGGCCTCCACGGCGGTCTCGGACGTCCTGGTGGCGGCTCTGGTGATGCCACTGAGCCTGGTGAGCGAGTTGTCGGCTGGGCGACGTTGGCAGCTGGGCAGGAGTCTGTGCCACGTGTGGATCTCCTTCGACGTGTTGTGCTGCACGGCCAGCATCTGGAACGTGGCGGCCATCGCCCTGGATCGCTACTGGACTATCACACGCCACCTGCAGTACACGCTGCGCACCCGGCGCCGCGCCTCCGCGCTCATGATCGCGATCACCTGGGCACTGTCCGCGCTCATCGCGCTCGCCCCGCTGCTCTTCGGCTGGGGCGAAGCCTATGATGCTCGGCTGCAGCGTTGCCAGGTGAGCCAGGAGCCCTCCTATGCCGTCTTCTCCACCTGCGGAGCCTTCTACCTGCCTCTGGCGGTGGTGCTCTTCGTCTACTGGAAGATTTACAAAGCCGCCAAGTTTCGATTCGGCCGCAGACGGCGGGCGGTGGTGCCCCTGCCCGCCACCACGCAGGTAACAGGAACTGTTTGTAGATTTCTCGATCTGTGTGTGTGGGGGGGGTGGGGGAGTGGGGGGTCCTGGAAAGAAATAAATTTAGAAAATGGAACAGTAGAACGGAGTTTGGATATTGGAGCGTAAGGGAGGAGGGAAAATGTCGCATCTGGAGCGCGGGAGAAGGCCATCTGCTGTTGAGCACAAGGGGTGGCTTATCGCTTGTCAGAGAACAACCTGCCGGATATGCACCTGTGAAAATGGTTTTCTTCACTTGTACATGAGGACTAACGCTGGAGCCTCCACGGTGTGTGTGTGTGTGTGTGTGTGTGTGTGTGTGGTGTTTTGAGACGGGGTCTCATGAGGCCCAGATTGGATTCCAACTTTTTATGGAGCTAAGTATAACCTTAGACTTCTAATTCCCTGGCCTCTACCAACCAAGTGAAGGATTACAGGCATGCATCACCAATCTCCTTGAATGCAATGGGGGGCGAGGGAAGGGGGGGATGGAACTCTGGGTTTCCTGCACTGGAGGCAACTCAGCTACATCCCCAACCTGTCTTTCTTGATAGGGATCAAGTCACATCTAGTTAGCTGGTCTTAGGCAGGCAAGACAGCTGACAGCCTGAACTCTGACCTTGAGAGTTGTCCTCTGACCTCCACATGGACCGCACATGCACACAAATGAGTGCGCACAGACACACATGCACACACACTGTACTGGCTGGTTTTGTGTATCAACTTGACACAGGCTGGAGTTATCACATAGAAAGGAGCTTCAGTTGGGGAAGTGCCTCCATGAGATCCAGCTGTGGGGCATTTTCTCAATTAGTGATCAAGGGGGGAGGGCCCCTTGTGGGTGGTGCCATTCCTGGACTGGTAGTCTTGGGTTTTATAAGAGAGCAGGCTGAGCAAGCCAGAGGAAGCAAGCCAGTAAGGAACATCCCTCCATGGCCTCTGCATCAGTTCCTGCTTCCTGACCTGCTTGGGTTCCAGTTCTGACTTCCTTTGGTGATGAACAGCAGTGTAGAAAGTGTAAGCTGAATAAGCCCTTCCTCCCCAACTTGTTTCTTGGTCATGATGCTTTGTGCAGGAATAGGAACGCTGACTAAGACACAAACACACACACACACACACACACTTAGCAGCAGTCATCATTCCTTAGATCCTGGAGTGGCTCTGTCCACATCAGGTCTGGAGCTGCCAACTTCTTGATCCCTGTTAGACTAGACTGTCCTGGACTACCGTGGATTGTCAATTACTTTAATGTAAGTAAAGAAATTCCTGCGGCTTCCACCCTTATTGCCATTGACTCCAGGTGCTAGTTCACAGTTCAGTGACCATATTCTAAAACTCTAGAAACCACTTCCCAATTCCTCCCTCCTCCCTCTCTCCCTCTCCCCTCCCCCTCTCCCTCCTCCCCCTCTGCCTCTCTGCCTCTCCCTCTTCCCTTTCCCTTTCCCCCTCTCCCTCTCCCTCTGTGTGTGTGTGTGTGTGAGTGTGTGTGTGTGTGTTTAAAGCAAAACCACTCTTTTCACTCATTCGCTCTTTGTTTATTTATCCCAATCCCAGAGATGTCTCCTGGAGATTTGGGAGAGAGAACTTGGATTGTAGTTCCAATCACAGACATCCATTAATACCTGTGTGTCTCCTTTTTCTCATCTTTAAACACGTTGGTTACTACTTTTAATTTAATTTTTTTTAAAGCAGGGTCTCAGGTATTGCAAACTGGCATGGGACTTCCTGAGTGACTGAGGGCACTTCTGGTCCTTCTCCCTTCACCTCCAAAAGTGTGGAAATCAGAGGCAGTACCACCATGCCTACTTTGTGTAGTTCTGGGAGTGAAACCTACAGCTTTATGCATGTTGGGCAAACATTCTATCAGTGGAGTCACACCCCCAGTCATACGTGCTACTATATAAGACCCCCAGTGAAGACCCCACCAACTGAAGAACACAACGGTATCTACATAGTCCTGGCTCACGGTGGGTGACTGAGGAAAGCTTGTCTGAACAGCCCACCCATCTAGCTGACTCCAGAAGCTGCAGGTTTAACGAGAGACCCTACCTCAAAAACTATGGAAGAGAGCACACATCCCCGTGTGCACATACACACAAATACAATGTGTGGGCCAGGAAAGGTGTCAACATGAACGAGACAGGAAAGGCTGTTGTTTGTTTCACCTTTCCAAGTCAGCTCGGCTACTAGGCTACCAGACAAGTACATGGCTTTTTAAAGTAGATCCATTTCAGTTTAATTAAATGGCAGATGATTTTTTTTTTTACACAAAACAGGAATGTCAAGTCTATAATTGGAAAGTGCTGGAAAGGAGAGCTTTATTCAGAATTAATGATGTTCTTTGAAAGGTCCCTCGGAAATGCCTGGGGTGATTATAGCTTCTCTGTCTGATTGCAGGGGTATGGCAGACTTTTAATAGCTACATCTATCCAGTTGTGCACCTGGGAAAATCACACTGGGATGGATGCCTGGAAGGCAGGCCAAACCCGACTTCACTCCTCATTTGGATGTAGAAGCAGTCTTTATTTATTTATTTATTTATTTATATTTAGGTACGGTCTTTGCATTGCTGGAGATCAAACCCAGGACCCTGCACATGCCAGGCAAGCACACTGCCACTTAATGCCATTCCCCAGCCTCACCATTCACTTCAGACACAACCCGTTTAGACAGGGGATATGAAGAGATGGAAGGCCAGCTGGCTGGCTAATCAGAAGTAGCCATGATGGGGAGAGAACTCCAGCCAGCAGGTCTGGCAGTGTGCTGAGTTACTCTTTAGTGGTAGGGTCTGGGAAAAACCTTCCTCCACTCTGGGTCTTAATTTCTAAAATGCAGAGCATTATCTCCTTCATGGATTGAAAGTGAAAGGTCTCCCATAGGCTCATATGTTTGAACCCCGGCTCCCAGCTGGGGATGCTATTTGGGAAGGTTCTGAGGTCTTTTAAGAGGCAGAGCCTACCTAGAGGAAATGGGTCACGTGAAATGACCTCTGATCTCCCAGCTCTTCTTCTCTTCCATCTTCTGTATCCTGACTGAGGATGCAGTGTGACCAGGCACTGCTCACTCTTAGCATCATAGTTTTCTACTGTGACAGACTGTGTCTGAGAACCATAAGCAAGAATAAACCTTTTCTCTCTCAAGTTGATCTTGTGAGGTATTTGGTCAGAGAAACCAGAAAAATACCACATGATAGTTTGTTTATCTATCTGTCTGTCTGTCTGTCTGTCTGTCTGTCTGTCTATCTATCTATCTATCTATCTATCTATCTATCTATCTATCTACCATCTATCTATCGATAGGGTCTCTCTATGTAGCCCTGGTTATCCTGGAACTCTATGTAAACCAGGTTGGCCTTGAACTCACAGAGATCTGCCTGTCTCTGCCTGCTAAGAGCTGAGATAAAAGGCATGGGCCACCACATGTATCTGATGGTTAGTTTTTAACTGCCAACTTTGAAATTATTTAGAACAACATGGAAAGAGAGTCTTAATTGAGACATTGTCTAGTTAGGTTGGCCCATGGCATGTCTTCTAAGGATTGTCTGAGGTTAATTGATGTCAAAAGATCCTGTTCACATTTGCCGGCCCCATTCCCTAGACAGGAATCCTAAACTGTGTAAGAGAGGAAAGCAACCAAGTAGGCCTGCCTGCATTTATTTCTCTGTGCTCTGGACTGTGGATATGATGTGACTAGTCACTTCAAGATCCTGCCACTGTGACTTCTGCACTATGATGGACTGGAATCACAAGAGGAAAACATAGCTTTCTTTCCTAAGGTTTTGCGTGTGTGAGGTGTGTGGGGGTGTCAGGGTATTTTATCCTAGCCAAAATAAAACCAGGATCCACAGGATCCTAGTACCTTACTGACCAAACTAGTAATATCTCCCCTCATCCAAGACGAGATGAAATTAAAGTTGAAACATAAATGTAATCTAACCTCAATGAATGTACTTGCTTACGCTTTCCCTTACTAAGCATTAACTTCAGTGGATCTTTAGCTTTGCAGAACTACCAAACTCTCAGCCTCAACAACAAAATCCACCTAAACATTAGAATTGTAACAAGTGTACCTTACCAAGAGTTTAGCCAAATTGTATATTTGTGTGTGCATATGTGTGTACATGTATGCATGTGCATATGAATATATGTGTATATGTATTTGAGAGTGTGTATATGTATGTGTGCATGTGTTGTGTGTGTGTATCTGTGCATGCAGGGTGTATGTGTATGTGTGTGAACATGTATGCATGTGTGTGAATATATGTGTGTATATGTATTTGAGTGTGTGTGTGTGTGTGTATGTGTGCATGTGGTGTGTGTGTGAATGTGTGTGTATTTTACCACACTTACAAGATGGCTTATTTGTATCAAACCAACTGTGTTCTACTCTTATTTTTACAAGAAAATGTCCTTGTTTGCACAATTTCTTCTACGCATGAGGAACAGTTGAGAAAATTTCCTCTTTTGGGTTGTCAGACATGATAGACATCCTCTGTGCTGTGGTTGGTGATCTTTTGGGATGAGGTTTGGAGTTTAGCTGTTGCAGAGCAGACAAAGCCTTGGGTGTTCCATGCCTTGGTCTGTCATCTTTGGTTAGAAATAGCTACTCCAGAGGTTAGGAAGGTAGCTCAGTGAATAAACTGCCTTCATTGGGAGAACAGGACCTAAGTTGGACCCCCCGGAATCACGAAAACTGGCTGAGGGTACTTGTGCTCACTTGTAATCCCAGGGATAGGGAGATGGAGATGGGTAGATCCCTGGGACTCACTGGCTGGCCAGCCTAGCCTACTTGGCTAGCTCCAGGTCATTGCAAAAACCCACGAAAAGAGCATAATGTAACTAGAACTTCATTTTATGAATTATTTTTAGCCTGTCTACAGTCAGGAGTGTCCCTTTCTGCTGCTGGGGTCTTGTTGATGTTCAAGAAGTTTTAGACTTGGGGGCATTTTGGGTTTTTTGGGGAGCTTTTTGGAGTCCTGTAAATTTTGTTTTAGATACAGGGTTGATCTTGTGATGTTGTGATCACGTGAGAATGAGTTAGTGGTGTTTTGTCCAGGTGGTTAGTGCTCTCCACAACATCACCATCACCAAGTAGGCTAGGCTTACCTGCCAGCTGAACCCCAGGGACCCGCCTGTGTCCAGCACCACGCCCTCCCTGCTTTCTCCTTCTGGTTTTTGATGGGCATCATATTTTGAACTGGCAAAGTCAAAATGAATGATCTGAATTGATGCTTCTCTCTCTCCCCTCCCCCTCTCTCCCCCCTCGATCTCTCTCTCCTGCCATCCTTCCTACCTCACTTTCTTTCATTACTGACCACTGAATCTATGCCATCTAAACTTTACCACTGAGTTAAAACCCCAGCCCTTCCTATTTTCTTCGAGGTTGTTTCTGGTTTCCTTCCCTTCCAGCCCCTTCCAGTGCCCCTCTGTGTGGGGAGTGCTGTGCTCCGGAGGGAAAGCTGTGAAAACTGAGCTTCTGAACAGGCATTTTGATAGTGCAAGGGAAGAATGGGCTCCCTGCTTCCCTGGTGGAGCTGGTCTGTTTTAAATGAATGGATTTAATCAGTAGACTTGTGTTTTCTACTTCTCTTCCCTCTGGATCTCTTTGAACTTAACTCACCCCATCCATTTCTTAAGCTCTCGACAGACTGAAGTGCCCGGGAAGTTCTCTACAAGGGAAGAAAGATGGCTGGGAAAGTGCCCACTAATAAGCACTTCCTGAGTGGGAGGAGGAGGGAAAGGGCAGCCACTTTCTTCCTCTGAGGATGCTGTCCCTCTCTAAAGAGAGGCCTAAGTACTCCTGGCAGGATTTCAGGATACAATGCTTACTTTGTGGGACCTGATGTTGGTCTGTGCTATGCCATGGACCAGTCTTATCTCTTCTAGTGGCTTTGATTTTTATTTTGGTCCTTTCTGTAATTTTGTCCTCTGCCCTCCGAGCCCAGGAGTGAATACAGGGCCTTGGGCTTCTTAGGTAAGAGCTCTGCTCCCCTCCCCCAACAGGGTTTCACAGTGTAGCTCTGCCTGGTCTAGAACTCTATGTAGACCAGGCTGTCCTCAAACTCACAGAGATCCACCTGCCCCTGCCTCTCAAGTGCTGGAAGTACAGGAAGGTACCATTACAACCAACATGTCTTTTCTAAAGGGAAGGCTGACATGCATCCCACTGCTGGACATTGGGAAAAGTTGGAACAGCTCATTATAGATGGAGTGACTCTCAAGAATATATATATGTGCTTGCAATCCCAGGAGAGACTCCCATGTGAGGGTTGGGGAAGGAGGGCTATTTCTTAGATTCTTTGAGACGAGGTCTCTTTGGATCCACCTGTCTCCCCTCCCTGTCACTAGGATCATAAGTACAGCACTCAAGGCTCCTCCCTCCCTCCCTCCCTCCCTCCCTCCCTCCCTCCCTTCCTTCCTTCCTTCCTTCCTTCCTTCTCTTTCTTTTTCCTTTAAGAGATAAATTTAGAGGCTTGGACTCAGGTCCTCTCAGTGGCAAGGCAAGCACTTTCCCAACTGAACTATCTCCCTAGCGTCCTGAAGACTGTTTTACTGCTGTGATTATTTGTCCCCTGACATTCGGAGTGGATGTTGGGATGTACACTGTCAAAGGAAAAGCCTCTTCTTTTGGCCAGATTTTCACGCATCTCTGTTTAGGCTGATTTAGTGATTGTTCCAAACCAACTGAGGTAGGACCTTGGGAGGAGGGAGCAGGAGGCAGCATCTGAAGGTAGGCCTGAGATAAATTCTGACAGCAAAGTGTGGCAGCCCTTCAGTGCTTGTCTTTAGGAGTGTCTACTCCAAGTGAGAAGGCATGGACAAGTAGATGTACTGAGAACAGAGTTCCATGTCTTTAGTCCTGTGGTGGTCCTGAGAGATGCTCCCAGTCGGGTTTGTGAGAACAACTGGAAGCAGTTATTGCTTGGCAGCTTGTTGTCTCTGCATCCTCCAGGAAGAAAGAGAGAGGCAGACGCAAGGCATTGTGGGATGACACCAAGCCATTGGTTAAGCAGCTATTTCCTGAGTTCTGCAAGGGAGTAGGTAGGTGCTGATGCTAGGTAGCTCCTGTATTAAGAAGATATAGTTCCTTCCTCTATGTCAAACAGCACACACATAACCACTCAAATTGCTATAAAAGGGGAAAGTAAGGTCTTAATATAGGGAGTCATGGGTGAGTTCAAAAGATCATAGGAGAGTTCTCTTAGTAACTTAAGAGGCAAATAGGAGAATTGTGTGTGTGTGTGTGTGTGTGTGTGTGTGTGTGAGAGAGAGAGAGAGAGAGAGAGAGAGAGAGAGAGAGAGAGAGAGACAGACAATCAGAGAGACACAAAGAGAATATGTAGAAATGATAGCTAATTATTATTTTATTATTTTTCCTTTATGTGTGTGTGTGTGTGTGTGTGTGTGTGTGTGCATGGGTGTGCCTGTGAATGTGGAAGTCAGGAGTTGATGTTGGGTGTCTTGGTTGACTGCTCTCTACTGTATATAGTGAGACAGTGTCTCTCTTTGAACCTAGAGCTTGCTGATTTAGTTAGTCCAGCTAGCTAGCTTGCTCAAGGAATCTGCTTTTGCCATCTCCCTTACTAGGATTGCAGGTGGGTTGTCATGCCTGGCCAGCATTTACATGGGCGCTAGTAATCTAAACTTGTGTGGCAAGTACTTTAACCACTGAGTCATCTCCCCCATCTAGTAACTAATTTATGATATAAAGGCATTTAGAGTTTGTTTTTTAATCTAAGCAAAGCAGAATCATTACATTATTTATAAGGAATCCATTTACCATAGCAATTATACAATATATTGCAATGTTAATGTGGACAGACTGTTTGTCTCTCTAGAGCAGATTTTGTAAAGGCCAGGACTGTGTCTGCTCCATTGGTGGCTCCTATTCTAGTCCCAGTCTCCACCATGAATAGGGAATGGGTGAATGTATGTGGTGGGGGCTTCTCTGGACATGGACCATGTATCCAATGCTCATCTTCCTTGAAGCCTTGGTGAGGCAGCAGACTTTCATAGCCCGCTTCACAGGTGGGCGACCAGGCTTGAGGAGGCAGAGGAGCTTGCCCGGTCTCAACCATGGATCTGCCACAAAAGCTTTGGTTCTTATCGTCAAGCCTTTATTTTCTCTTCTAAAGAATCTTTAGACTTCACCTTAATCAATGTTTTCGATAGGTTTTTCACTATTTTTTTTAAGGATATGATAGGTTCCTTCAATATAACTGGAGAAGTATTTGGTAAGTCTAGAATAGTCTTGTGTTGCCTTAATCATATGGTATTATGGGATGTACCTCAGTTGGTAGTGTGAATCTCTAGTACAAAATGAGGCCCTGTCTCAAAAGAAAAACCATAAGGTATTATGTTTTTTATTTATTTTTAATTGATAAACCCTTTTAAAGGGCAGTTTTAATTTTTCATCAAAATTGGTGAGCACCTTCACACAGTTTAATTTTATTTCTCAAATTAAAAGAATTTAATGAAAATATAATTATATCACTTCCCTTCTCTTCCCTCCCTCCCTCCTATTCTTCCCATGTCCCTCTCGCCCAAATTTATGAGGGCCTCCTCTTCCTTAACTCATGTTGTAACATTTACATGTAAACAAATATTTAAATTCAACCAGCTGAGTCCATTCACTGTTGACTGTGTGTAAGTTTCTAGGGCTGACCACTTGCTCCTAGATAACTAATCAGAGGCTCATTCCCGGATAAGACTACTTCTTTCTCTCTCAGCATTGTTAATTACTTGTGGCTGGACATCTAGGGATGGGGCCCCGTGGGTTTCCTCAGCCCATGTAGGCTTACCAACTATTGTTGGAATTTTTCAGCTTTTGTTCAGGTTGACATTCTGTGGATAAAGTTTCCCTGTCACAGCAAGTAGGCATAGACTTACAGTAGACTTCCTGGTCCTCTGACTCTTCCAATCTTTCCACCTTCTTTTCCCTGAGCCTTAGGTGCAGGAGCGTGTTGTAGACCTAGCAATTGGAGCTGAGAATCACATGGTCAGTTGTTATTTGCATTTTGAGTAGATGTAGCTTCCAGTAATGACTTCCTGATGCTCCTTCGATGAGAGATGGGGTCCACACTTCTCTGGTCCCTACCCTTTGTGCTCCATTATTTCACTCTGAGACAGGGTCTCAAGTATTTCAAGGAGACCCCAAACTCATGATGCAGTTGAGGATAATTTATCTTTCAACCTCTATCTCCTGACTTCTGGGATCACAGGTGTGTGTTGCAGGCCTGGATTGTGTGGTGCTGGAACAGAACCAAAGGGCTTAGTGAAGGCTTGGCAGGCACTCTACCAGCTGAGCTATGCTAGCTACACACTTTGGCATTCTAATAGATGTTTAATGGCATCTGATGTTTTGATTTGCACTTATCAGATGACCATGGTTTTCATGGTTTTATGACATGTATATTTTCTTATAAAAATTTAAAACTCCATTTATTTATTATTTATGTTTGTTTGTTTATGGGGTGTATATGCGTAGGTCAGAGAAGAACTCTCTGTGGCCCATTCTCCCTTACTACCTTGTGGACCTTGGGCATCAAATTCAGATTCTAGGTGTCTTAGGGTTTCTATTGCTGTGAAAAGACACAAAGACCATGGCAATTTTTTTTTTTTTTTGGTTTTTCGAGACAGGGTTTCTCTGTGTAGCCCTGGCTGTCCTGGAACTCACTTTGTAGACCAGGCTGGCCTCGAACTCAGAAATCCTCCTGCCTCTGCCTCCCAAGTGCTGGGATTAAAGGCGTGCACCACCACCGCCCGGCTCATGGCAATTTTTATAAAGGAAATCATTTAATTGGGGCTGGCTTACAGGTTCAGAGGTTGCTCCGTTATTGTAATGGCAGGAAGCAAGGTGGTACACAGTCAGACATGGTGCTGGAGAGGTAGCTGAGAGTTCTATATCTGGATCAGCTGGTAGCAGGAAGAGAGATAGGGACACTGGGCCTGGCTTGAGCTTTTGGAACTTCAAAGCCCACCCCTAGTGACACACTTCCTCCAGCAAGTCCACACCTCCAATAATGGCACTTCCTATGGGCCTACAGGAGCCATTTTCATTCCAACCAACACATTTGGACTTGGCATCCAGTATCTTTACTCACTGTGCCATTTTGCCAGCCCAAGATATGTAGAGCTATAATTTTTTTTAGTGATGTATCTGTTAAAAGTTTCTTTTCCTATTTTAAAATAAGTAGTTTTATATTCTTTTTTTTGCATGTGTGTATGTATATTTTCATTTGTATATGTATGTGTGCGTGTGTGTGGGCACAAATGTTTAGGTAGGTGCAAATGAAGTTGACACCTGATATCTTTCTTAATCTTTCTCCACCTTATATATTGAGATAGGGTCTCCCAATGAACTCAGCACTTGTTCTTGGCTCATCCTTTCATTATTATTTTAAACCATTTGTGTTAGGTATACACATGTGCATGCAGTGCCCAAGGAGGCCAGCAGAGGGTGATGGATTTCCTGGAACTGGAGTTAGAATGAACTACCTGATATGGGTGATGGAAACCAAACCCGATCCTCTGCAGGAGTAGTAAGTGCACTTAACGACTGAGACATTTCTCTATCCATCAGCTGGCTAAGCTATCCAGCTGAGGGATTCAGGATTCAGCTGGCCTTACTATCCAGCTTGCCCAGGGGATGTGGTCCATTTTTGCCTGAGCTGGAGTATTCTCCATGCCTACCTGCCATTTCTGTGGGTTCTGGGAATGTGTTCTTGGGTCCACACATGCAGGTAAGTACTTTACTCATTGAACTATCCTCAGCCCAGCCCACATTCATGAGTTTAAAAAAAAAATCTTTGTATATTTTAGATAATGGCCTTTTACTTGCTAACTTGTTTGTTTTCTTGGAATTATTTCTCCTCAGACTGTCTTTTCATCCTTTTGGCAATGTTTTCTAGTGAGCAGAGAATTTTAATGCATTGATGTGTATATAGCACATTGATTCTTTCCTTAATGATCGATTATATCAAAAAATCCCCATGAATCCAAAATTATCTAGATTTTCTCCCAAACTATTTCCTAGGAATTTATTTTTACTCTGATCCATTTTGAAGTTTGTTTTATGAAGGTGGGGAGGATGTTTAGTTGTTGAAACTGCATTTGTTGAAAACACTTTTATCCATTATTACCTTTGCTCCTGTGTTACAGGTCAGATGACTATATGTTATTTCATTTCTATTGCTTTCAGAAAATACCCAATAAAAAAAAAACAACTTCAGAGGGATGGAGAGATGGCTCAGAGGTTAAGAGAACTGGCTGCTCTTCCAGCGGTCCTGAGTTCAATTCCAAGCAATCATATCTATAAAGATCTGGTGCCCTCTTCTGACCTGCAGGCATGCAAACACACAGGCAGAACACTGTATACATAATAAATAGATAAATAAATAAATAAATAAATAAATAAATACTTTAAAAACTACAAAGAGAAGTGGGTTATTTTATCTTCCAATTCTGGGTTCCAGTACATCATAGTGGGGGAAATCAAGACAAAAGAAACTTAAAACAATTGGGTATATCACATCTTCAGTCAAGAGCAGAGAGAAATGAATGAGTGCATGCTTACTACTGTGTCACTCACTTTCTCTCACACAGTCTAGGACTCAAACCTATTACTGCCTGAAGTGTGACAGGTCTCCCCATGTCATTTAATGTCATAAGGACAATCACTCACAGACATGTCTAAAGGACAATGTTATCTAGATAATCCCTCGTTGAGATTCTTTTCCCAAGTGATTGTGGATTGTATCGTGTTGACAACTGAACCATCACATACACATGCACACACACACATGCACATATATACAATATATATATGTTTATTATTGGGCTCTCCATGTTCTATTGATCTGCTTTATCTATCTTCTGCCAACATAACTTATTCTTGGTTACTAGAACTTTATAGTATGTTTTTAAAAAGATTTATTTTCATGTATGTGTATGACATGTCTCTGTGTAACTATGTGTATGTATCTGCAGGTATACACAAAGGCCAGAACAGGGCATCACATCCCCTGTAACTGAAGCCACAGGTAATTATGAGCTGCTTGACACGGTACTGGTAACTGAGCTCCAGATCTCTGGAAGAGCAGCACTCTCTCTTAACCACTGAGCCATAGATCCAGCCCCTTTAATATGTTTTGAGATTGAATAATGATGCTAATCCTCCAAGTTTGTGGTTCTCCTTCAATACTGCCTATGTAAATTTCTACCTTAGGAAGCAAGATGGGAAGAGGAAATTCTAAAGGAAGAGTCAGAATAGAAATAAAAAAGCTAGAAATCAATGGAGAAAATCAATTAATCCTAAAGCTATTTTTAAAAAGTGATCCATTACAAAGTAAAATTTGAGAAAGGAAAAAAATGTCAGTAATTAATTTCAGAAATGCGAAAAAGGACATCATCAAAGTGCCTGCTGTACATGCTGGATACCCTTTGTCAACTAGACACAAACCTAGAGTCACCTAGGAAGAGGGAACCTTATATAAAGAAATGCCTCAGTATCATTGGTCTGTGGTCGTCCCTGTGAGAGACTGTCTTGATTGATGATTGATGTTGGAGGTCCCAGACCACCGTGGGCAACACCCTCCCTAGGCAAAAGGGCCTGGGCTGTATAAGTAAGTCCCCTTCCTCCATGGTTTCTCTTCAGTTCCTGGGGTGTTCCTGCCCTGCTTTAGGGATTGACAGTTAACACGGAGGTGTAAGCTAAATAAATCTTTTCCTCAAGTTGCTTTTTGTGAGAATGTTTTATCACAATAACAGAAAAGAAAACTGGGATACTGTGCAAGGTTGAGGATCTGAGTTCAAACTCCAGATCCCACATAAAACTTATTTGGGGTCAATGTTCTGGACTGTAAACTTCACTCATGCTTACTACTGGTCTCACCTCCCCTCATGTAGGACTTTAAGGTTAAAGGGTGTTTGAGTTTAATGTTTATCTTCTCCAGGGTATATTAGATTTCTCCTGATGCTTAGCTTTGTTCGGAACAATAAAATGATCTGATGGGTTTCAAAACAGATCTGTTCACCTGCAGGAAGCACAAAATGATCCCCTCGCAGTGTTTGCTTCAAGCACAGGGCAGAATTCCTGACGATGCAAACTTATAGAAGTGTGTATCTCACTCCCCACTTCCTTCTCTTCCTTTCTCCTGTGGCGTTCTGGTTTGTTTGTGTGTGCGCCCATGTGTGTGTGGAGGTCAAAGGTTGACGTTAGGTATCTTCCATAGTCACTTTCCGCCTTGTTGCTTAAAATGATGGATGTGTCTATGTCTGTGTGGGAGCATGTGTAGTCATGTCTGTGTGTAGATACAAGAAGAGGGTATCAGGCATCCTCTATTACAGCTATTCCTTTAAGGCAGGATCTCTCCCTGAACCTGGGCCTCATATTTTCTCAGCTAGGCTGGAAGCCAGCAGGCTCAGCCATCCTTTTGTCTCCACTCCCTCAGATTGATGTTGCAGGCACACGTAGGATGCTGGGATCTAAACTACAGTCTTCGGGATTGTACTGCTGAGCTGAGCCACCTCCCCGCCCTCTTCACCTTGGTTTTTCTTTTCTTTTCTTTTTTTTTTTTTGAAACAGGGTCTCTCACTGACCCCAGAACTCTTTGGCTAGACTGGATGGACAATGAGTCACAGAGATCCTCCTGTGTCCACCTCCCCAGAACTTCCCATTACAAGTATATGTCACCATGCCTGAGATTTTCAGATGGGTTCTGGGGATTCAACTCTGGTCCTCGTCTCGCATAGTAAACACATTGTTATTAAATGCATAGCCACATCCGGAGATTTGCATCCAGATATGTCCACACTGAGCTTCCAGCACATATTTACAATTTGCTGCCCTTGTGTACTGGTTCCTGCTTGTGGCTGCCTGTTTCCCTCAGCCGTGAGTCTCTAGATTCATTGTGTTCTATCTTTTAAACAACACCTGAGCCTTGTGACCTCAGTTCTCTGACAGAACTGAGAACCACTGACTCTTTTCACTTCAGCTTATTCCCGTTTTGTTATGTTAATTCTGTATTTCCTTTGTTTCAAGGCAAAGGAAGCAGCTCAGGAGTCTGAAATGGTGTTCACGGCCCGTCGCAGAGCAACAGTGACCTTCCAGACAAGCGGAGACTCATGGCGGAAGCAGAAAGAGAAGCGGGCAGCCATGATGGTGGGAATCTTGATTGGTGTGTTTGTGCTTTGTTGGATCCCCTTCTTCCTGACAGAGCTCATCAGCCCGCTCTGTGCCTGCAGCCTGCCACCCATCTGGAAAAGCATATTCCTGTGGCTTGGATATTCAAATTCGTTCTTCAACCCCTTGATTTACACTGCCTTTAATAAGAATTACAACAACGCCTTCAAGAGCCTCTTTTCTAAGCAGAGATAAGAAAGGGAGATTAAAAGAGAAGACCTGGGAAGAGAAAGAGGATCTGTAATCCTCCTTTCACCAGAGACCTGAGGACTTCTCTCCGAAGCCCACAGTCAGCTAATGACACTCCAAAAAGTCAAGAGCATTGGACCTTGAATGTTGAAGAGTTCTCTGGAAGGTTGACAACTGTTTGGCAAACATGCCAAAACATTCTACAGGATGTAACAGACATTACTAGTACATTTCTGCACTAGGTGGAAACCCTGCCAAACCCTAAATGTATTTTAGGTATTACTGATCATTTGTTAGATTAAACATGTGGTAAAGTTGATTTGCTTTTGCATTATTTAGTACTATGTCCCTCAGTGAGGGTCTCTCAGGACATTCCTGAGACTGTCTCCTTGACATAGCCACTTGCTCCCATTTCCTATAAAACTTTGTCCTGCTGAGGGTTGGAGGCTTCTCCGCCTTCCCATCCTACTGTGTCAAGGTTGGGTTGGAGATGAACCCAAGCTTGTAATAAAGAGACCCTAATGTGATTGCATTGAAAATGGCTCCTTGGCTTCATGAATGCTTCCTGGTACAACAAGACAATTATATCAGGTGAATAAAAGTCACTATCATAGTAGTCTTGTAACCCTCTGAATCTACCCTTACCTTCTTACAGTCAATCAATTCCAGAGGGAGCCCCATTAGAGTTTCTTCCCTCTCAAAACTCTCCAATGGTTCCCCACACAGGTCTTCAAACTCACCTGGGCATGTGTCCTTTTGCTCACTATTCTGTCTGCTTGGAATTATCACCCAGGTTTCCATGAGACTCTGTCCCTGGTTAGTGGCTGAGGCCTTCCCTAGCTTCTCAGTGTAACAATGCAGCCACCATCAAACCAACCACTCTGGAATCCTCCTTCCTTGCTTTAACTAGCGTATTGAAGCAGCTGATGGACTGACGTTCTTGTGTGCCTTTACCCCACTCTAGTCTCTCTGGAAGGTAGGTTCTCTTGACATGGTCAATTGAAAGTATCAATAACAACGAAGATCTTCACTGAGGCAAACGGTCCCCAAACTGGTTCAGAATAAACTACAGGCTGTGGTCCAGCTAATCCAACAAAGACTGCCTATGAATGGAAAGTCTAAAATCAATAGCCCATAAAGAAAGTTCAGCCCATGAGGCTGCATGTTTCATCTGATCTTCAGTATATAACAGAGTCCCACAGAGGTAGGTTCTAATGCCAGTGAAGGAATGGACTTGCCAGTTAGAGCAAGCAGGCGAGGACAGGGAACTTGAAGGAGGGGGAGGGGAGAGATTTTTTTCTTGCATGTCCACTCTGTAGACTGCCAGCAGAAGGTGAGGTTCAAAGTAATGGTGAATTTTTCCACCTCAAAAGATCTGGATAAGGCTTATTTCCCCATCTCAAAGATCTGGATTAGAAGTGGGTCTTCCCACCTCAAGTAATTTAATCTCTCTCTCAAGTGTGTCCAGTCATTTGGGTTTCAGTTATTTCCAGATGTGGCCAAATTAGCATTCAAGAATAGTCACCACATTGCTTCTGATTCCAGAGCTTTGAGTTTGTTAAGAAAACAGATTAGCTGGGTGTGGTGGCATATGCCTTTAATCCTGGCACTCTGGAGGCAGAGGCATCCGGATCTCTGGCTTGCAGGCAACATGGTCTACAGAGTGAATGCCAGGCAACCAGGGCTACACAGATAAACCCTGTCTCAGAAAACCCCACTACCTGAGCCCCGCTGCCCCCCCTTCCCCCAAAAAAGGGGAGAAAACCAGGTTGATGGGGGGGGAGGGTGCTGGGGATGTAGCTCAATTGTTAGATTGCCTATTATGCAAGAAGCCCTGGGTTCAATCCTAGTTCTGTATAAACTGGGCAGGTGGAGGCCAGAGGACCAGATGGTCAAACTCACCCTTGCTATACAGAATTTGAGGCCAGTTGTCTCAATACCATGTATCCACCACCCCTCCCCCCAAAATAAAAAAAAGAAAGAAAACAGACCAGTGGAAGTGGAATCTTCTCCCGTGATCTTAAATGAAACCAAATTAAACTTCGAAAACTATTTATTTTTGAGTAGATAATGCATGTACATGGTACAAAATTCTGGAGTACAAAAGGCAAACGGTGAAAAGTCACTTCCACCCTCTTCCAAGTGGCAACTGAGGCTGCCAGGCTACTGAGTCACTTCTCAGACAGTCTGGGAACAGGCAGGCAGACGTATCACAAGCTATGTGTGAGTATATGTACACACACATATGCGTCCATACACCTACATGTATTTATCTCTATTCCAAATACTAGCATTTCATGCATGTTCATGCATGTTTTCTTCCCCCACTTAACCATGTGGCTCCAAGATTCCTTGAACGTTCCTTGGCAATACACAGGTCTTTTAAGTGTCTGCAAAATGCCCCATTGCAGAGATGGGCCATGGATTTTCATCTCTGGTCTGAATTAATGGTAGTTTCTAACCTTTTGTTATTATAAACGTTGTTTTAATAAAAGTTTCTGTACATAAGAAAAGTTCCTATACGTGGCACTGCTGGTTCAAAAGGCAGACGATTGGATTCGTGATGCTATTCAATGGTCCAAGGCGGCTGTAGGCTTGTAGCTTTACCATTCACTGTATGGTGTGCTGCTGCCCACAACTCTACAGCACCACCCGTTTTCTTCAATCACATGGCTAAGATCCATCTACCACATTTGAAAGAAGAACACACTAATGATCCTATTTGACATTAATGTGCCTTCCCTGCTGCAATACTGCACATCTCCAAGAGGTGATCTTACTGTAGTTAAAGCCTGGAAACTTCGGGAAAACTCTTTTTCCATTATATCCTTCAAGGTTAGCGACTTATGAACACACGCCTTAGAGGGCTTCTCTAGTGCTGCTGACTGGAACTGATAGCCTGTTTAAACCTGAGCATAGATTAGGTTAGATCTCTATTTTGCTACTATAGGATGCAAAGATAACAGTTTGGGGAGCCAACTTAACCAAGTGGAATGTTTGTCTGATGAACCACAGCGAGGTGTGTAGGGTCCCTGCTTCCGCTGCCCTTACACATTCCAAAGAGGGAAGATGTAGACCTTGCAAAGGATCAGGGACCTTAATCAGTGACATGTATCATTAGGACAAACAAGAATGTGACGAGTGGACTGTGATATGACCAGGAGGCCAATGTGAAGATATCACTGGAAATTGTGGAGAGGACAAACACATGGCATGAGGAGAGTATCGATGGAGGTGAGCTTCGCCGTCTGGGAAACTGATGTAGGCAGATGAGGATACAGGAGGACACAGAAGCAGCGACTCCCCTGGTGTCAAACACACTGCCGATGAGGCACTAATGCCCTGCTCATGATCTTATACAAAGCTATTCTGAGAAGGAAAACATGCATTACTTTTTTGTATATGCACGTTTCTTTAAGTATATGGGGATGTGTGTGCATGTATATGTATGTGCCTGTGCATGTGAAGGTCAGAAGTCATTTAGATGCCATCTTCATTGCTCTTCACCTAATTTCATGAGACAGGTTTTCTCATTGAATTGAAGCTAGTCTGGCTGGTCAGTGAGCCCCAGGGATCCTTTTGTCTCTGCCTCTCTAGGGCTGGGAATGGAAGAGCACACTGCTATGCGTGGCTTGGATGCTGGGGTTCCTACTTCAGGTCCTCATGCCTCACCGACCCTCCCTTACCTTTTACATACCATTTCAGCCCACCACCACCTGCTGCTAGAAGGAAGAGCATGGGAAACTCTGAGATGCATCTATCTCAGAAGGCTCTTCCTCTAGCCATGCTCAGCTGCAACAGACAATACTACCCATGTTACTGGGCTCTTCATTGTACTGCTCTGTATTAAGGTCTTCTTTGTCTTGGTGGCCAACTCTGGCAATGAACACATCATAAAACACTTCCTTACGGTACTTCTCAGAGCATAATTCAGTTCAACTGTCTGAACCTTCACAAGCCAAAGGCCCCGTAGGGAGTTATTGTTAGGATGCCCAGCTCCTTTAAACTGACCATCCATCACCTGGAGAACAGGCAAGACAGAACCATGGGGAAGGCAGAGGGATGCATATAGAGGTTTCAGGTCAGGCTGGGTGTCTCAGATACCCCTTCAGGTAGTGTCTACAGTATTCAAGAGAGAAAAGACAAGAGTCTGCCAAAGTGACAAGGATAGGAATGGCACCTTGGGAGGTAGTAAGAGAGCTGTTGGAAGGCCTGCCCTGTGCTGTGTTCAAGGTCCTGAGAGGTCTCCCAGAAACAGTTTGGAGAAGGAAAGCCGTTCCTGGTGACCAATGCTGGTTTGGTTCCACAGCAAGTCTCTGTCTTCACTGTTCTTGACTCAAGTGCTTCAAACCAGACCCTGATCCAGAAGGTTAGACTGACAGGAGCTTATGCCCAACACGGACTCAGCTTCATTACAGAGGCACCTTTGATGCGGGTTGGCAGATATTCTATAGTACTCGCTACTGTCCCTGTGGTGCAGGCTGACTAACCACTGAACATGGAGAAGAGCAGAACGTCTCTACCTCCTCTACCTCCAGACCTTCCACAGTCACCTCAATCTCACCCTGCTCACAGCTGCTCTGAGATTGGTCTCATCCAGAGTATCCTCAGGAACGTCATGAAAAGCCTGTGGGAGGGAAGGTAGCTCCTGACCTAGAGGCTGGTCCTAAGTATACATGACACTGGGAGCCAGCCCCATGAACAAGCTCTCTGCTCAGAATCTGGTTTCTCTTAAAGTACACACTGAAAAAGAGAGTCACCTACAGATGTTTCCCTACCATCTTACAATTCTGGTAAAAGCCAGTAGGTACTATACTGTGTCTGGGTACAGAAGACACTGCCCTGGGAGGCCACTACCTTCCACCAGCCTCCAGGTGGATTCTGAAATAACCAGGGGTCTCAGGGCATCTCCTCAGCCAATAATAACGTCAGACCGTGCAGCCTATTTCATGCTGGAATTACCCATGAAGGTGCTGTCTATGTTTCAGGATGTCTGATGCAAATGTAGGGTTCTCAGGGCTGGCTTCTGTGGCCTAATTCAAAGAATAACACAGCCTACCCACAAGGTTAGCCACTGCTTGTTGTTGCTGACCAGAACCAGACAGTAAGACATTACTGCTTTAGATACCACATACTTTGAATGTAGGACAGAGAAATCAAGCTAGATCTGAGCTAGAAGCCTCTCCTCTGTTGGCTAGCTAGCTTTCATAGTGTCAGATGTTGCTACGTAGACAGCTGGGGTGATAGGGTCAGCAACAGTCTTACCCATCTATGGATTTGCAAACTGGAATACCAACCTGCCAGGCAAGACGAGAGCATTGGAGTCATAGTGGCATAGGTCAACTACCTGTGTTCTGTTAAGATCTGTTGCCTGCCCTCAGGAGGGAGGTAGTACCTGGTACTGAAGAATGAGTATCAGGAACCCCTCATCATCTCTATTAAACCTTGTGGATTAAGGAACGGGACAAAGTTCCGCCAACCTCTCTCTAGCAAGTGTTACCAACCCAATCCCTCTCTACCAGGAGTGATCAACCTTCTGCTTTTACAACATGACACTGTCATCTATGAAGTTTACAGAGTGCACAGTGTAATGGAGTTTAAAAAAGAGAGACGGAAAATAATCTGTGCTCTAAATTACTTTACAATTTTGTGCTGGGTCACACTCACAGTTCTCCTCGGCTACAGGCTGCCTGTAGTTGATCATGCCTACAACCACACCAAAGAAACTCTCTAGAAAAAAGCACTCCAAAACCAGTTATAGTTGCTTGAGATCAGTTATTCCATACCTTTCCCAGACACAGATAGGTGGACTCCACTAATCCTGAACCTGACCTGCTCCCACTTCCCTCCCTATACCTCTGTTCAAACACTGACATTAGCTAAAGTTCTTCTCAAGATAACACATACAGAAGATCCTCTCCTCTGAACTGGAATAGTTCTAACACAGTTGTCTTTTCTCTTGAAGAACTATTTTATCTTTATCAACATTCTTATTATTTTACAGTACTTCTCTCAGCTGAGCCTTTTCCTGGGGCCCCCATGACCATGCAGGTCCCTGTGGAGGCAGAGTGCACACAGGGCTCACTACGAGTGTGCTGGCACAGGGCCGTGGTGCTTTAGGTGCTGTTGTTCCCACCCAGCTCACCACAGCTCTGGGACTCTGGTTTAGCAACTGATGATATTATTATGTCTGCACCGACTTTTCCTTTTTGGTGGGAGACAGAGTTTCATGTAGGCCAGGCTGGTTTCCAGTTTGCTGTTTAGCCTAGGATATGCTCAGTGCCCTGATCCTCCTGCCTCTATCACAAGTGTGTGCTGCCATGTCTATTTATGAGGTGTTAGGAACGGAGCCTAGGCAGGCGCTCTACCCACTGAGCCCCAGCTCCTCTTCTTTACTATCAGTATGCATGCCTCATAATCATACATTAGGAAATTGAGAAGTGCTTCTGGGACTGCCCAAGGCCTCATCTGCTTCTGTGTAATGGTCCCAACCTGCAGTTCAGTTCATGTGTATGCTAAGTTTATGCAGAAGGAAGCACAAACCTCACACTGGCGTTTACCTAGTATGACCCAGTAGCTAGGTTGCTGATACCTGGGGGTTTGGGGGTGCTCTGTGATTGCTTTGGTCCGCTCATTTCCAGAGGCTAAAGCCAACCCTTTAGGGGTTATTAGAGGCCCTCCTTCCCGTCTCAGCTAACATCCTACTCCTTTCAGCTCTGGCCTAAGTGCTGTTTGCTCCGTGGAGTCTTCATGCCCCTGAGGACCACCTTCTTGTCCTCCATGCACAGCATCCTCGGTTTTTCCCCTTGTCTGACCTGATAGTACTCAACAGTGGATACATCTTAATTTTCACTGAAACCCCCAACAGTGCAAGAACATGGAATCTGCTTTCAACAAGGATATGCCCATCTGGATATGAAGAGCTTCAATTCTCTTTGAAGTGTCCTCATTGAAAAGTACATTTCCATCAAGTGAGCCTGGGCTGTGTGCAGGGTTAAGGGAGTTACATGGGAGCCACCCTCACAGCTGTCCTTGACCACGTGCAGCCTGAGGGCAGGACACACCTACAGCCATAGCGGAGCAAATGCCTGAGAAGCAAGGCTCCAGACCAAGGGTTCCTGTTTCCAAAGCCCATCCTCTGCACTTGGTATCAGTCTTCGCAACACAAATTGGTGGGCTGTGGAAAACCCGAACCCCACCTGCTTCTGCCTTTACACCTCTGGGCTAATAGCTCTGCACAGCAGCCCAGCCTAGAGCCCGTACGCACTGTGACAAGCCAGAGCAAAAGGCGCAACAGGAATGCATGGGCTGACTGCTCTCCCAGCAGCCTTCTGAGACATTTCAGGGGACAAGCTTTGGGGGGCGGGCCAGAGGGTTGTATCTGCTCTCTGAGCCCCTGCTAGATGCCAGAAGGGCAGGGACAGTGTTCAGCTACATTTACCTCAGGGCTTATTTCTTAGCAGTTGCTCAATACTCGCTGAACATAACGCTCTTTATTCTCAGGGCCCGCACACATCCCGGTACCTTCATAAATGCAGTGTCACTGAGAGAATAGGAGCTGAGTGGGCAGAGTGAGTGGGCACTGCCCACGGGTCTTCGTAGGGCTCTGTGTGTCATCCACATATGGTGTTACTGAGTTCATCAGCCGCAGCCAGGAGAGACGAAATGAAACAAGTAGGAGAAAGAAAACATCCGTCTAGAGAATGGAAATGAATCTTCCTGGATCTCTCCGCCATCATCTGGAGAACCATGTCAAGATCCCGTAGTCTATACACGTCATTAAAAAATGTCAGTGACATACAGAAATGGAGATGGATTTTTCAGGAGGCCTTGGCTTTGATCTTGGACAGTAATAGCTCATTCTTTCGGCCCTCCTAGAAAAGCAAAGTAAGAGAGAAGCAGAAGCAATTAGTCACTGGTACTCACGTGGGGGGTCTCTGAAGGGGCCCAGCCTCTCCCCAGTCTTGGTAACTGCTTTTTTGTTTTGGTTGAGGTTTTTTTGCATTTATTTATTTGTTTATTTATTTATTTATTTACAGAGTTTTCTTGGACTGGCTAAAAAGCCAAAAATGACCATGAATCTGATCCTTCTGCCTCCACCTCCCGAGTAAGTGTGAGAATTACAGTGTGCTGGGGACCAAATCCAGTGTTCCGGATTGCCAGGCAAGTGCTCCACCAACAGAACTACATCTGCTGCCTCCTAGCCGTTTTCTGACAAGTCAGGAAGCCACCAGCACAGTGACCTACTGACCTGTGTTGACAGATGGGATGAAGCCTCTGGACTAAAGGCAGGAGACCAGGCACCGTCTTTCCCACAGACAGAACTTTCTACATTCTCCAAGGGGACAAAAGCAGAAAGCAGATACATACTGGCAGTCAGCTTGGGAGGGTAAGAGAGAAGGGGCCGTGGAAACTGTACCCTACAATGTGAGCAAGGCAGCCCTAGAGTACACACAGCAGATGACACATTGAGAGGTTCTAACAGCGAAGATGCAAGTAGTCTCAGCCTTAAGAACTAAACGCACAGAAGATGTGATGAGAAGTGTTTATGAAGGGTACTCCCCTCTCCAATAATGAGCTATATGAACTCTGTGACTAAACATGTTGAGGGCTATCACTGAGGGCTATCACTGGCTCCATTCCCTGCCAATGGTGCCCAATGTCCTGAGATACCAGTTACCTTTCTGTATTCCCTTCCTGTGGCAAACTCTAGAGCTCTTTACCTGACAGCTCACAATGTGTCTGTTAGAAACGTCCAACAGCCCCAGTTCTTTCCCAAAGCATCTTAATGTCTCTAACCAAAAGACAGCTAGGGACTGGGGAGGAGCAAATATGAGGACCTGAGTTTGAATCCTCATCACCCACATAAAAAGCTTGGCATGATTGTGCACATGCCTGTAACCCTGGTGCTGTGTGTATAGAGGCAGAAGGGTTGATGGGATTTTCTGGCTGCCAGCCTAGATCCAGTGAGATCATGTCTCAAGAGAATATAGCTGAAGAATGACAGAGCGGACACCAGTATCCTCCTCTGGTCTCTGCACAGACACGGGGGGACATGCACTTACACACACATGTGTATTACATATGGACTCCACATCAGTTGCTGGGCTCTTCCCGTGTCTCAGCCTCAGTTGCTCCCTGATGTGTCCTTGCTCTCCCCATAGCAGAGCCTGGCTCAGCCTGTAGAATCTGCTCTGACTACAATATCTGCCTCTGTCTCCCTACATATAAAGTTTGAAACTATTACTTCTTTTATTTCTTGTTCACCAGGTCTTCTGTTCATTTGTTCTTAGCTTCTCATCTGTCTCCTTCACCACAGTGAAGCTCCTTGAGGACAGAGACCAGGTCTATTCTACAACCTGGTTTACACCACAGGAAGTCAGAGCTGGGAGAACATTTGAAGGGATAAGATTTGCTCCATGCCCGTAGCCATGCATATGGCTGCCCATGTTAGATCATAAAACAGAGGGCAGAGTAGGCAGAGGAGAAGGTGGAAGAAGAAGTCAGAATAATCTTTAAAAATAAACCAGAACAAGACCATCGGCATGGGACATTCTCTTTTTATGTATTCATGTTTTCGAGTGTGTGTGTGTGTGTGTGTGCGCGCTCATGCACACATGTGCATGTGTGCCTATGGAGGTCAGAAGTCAGGCTTAGCTGCTGCTACTCTTCAGGCATTGCCTGCCTTGTTTCTTTTTAAAATTGTATTTCTAAATAATTTTGCATGTACATATGTGCCTGCCACAGAGGTCAGGGGGGAACTTGTGGGGGTTGGTTCTCCCTTTCCACCATGTGGGTACTGGGCATTGAATCCAGGTCATCAAGCTTGGTAGAAAGCACCTTTACTCACTAAACCATCTTCCTCACAGAGTAGTAGGCTGGGTGGGCTGGCCAACAAGCTCCAGAGGTCCTCCAGTCTCCTCCTCCTCCTCCTTCTCCTCCCTCCTCCCCCCCCCAGCACTGGGACTCAAGTGGGCATCATCCCATTGTTTTTTTGATATTTTTCCTATTGTTAGTTCTGAGGATCAAACTCAAGTACTCCCACTTTCGCAGCAAGCACCTTCCTGACAAAGCCATCCAGCCAGCCCCAGCTCCCGTCTTAAGGGCACCTTGAGGCGAGCTGAATGTGCATTTGATTCTGGCCCACACGCTCTCACCTCTTTGAACTCTTTCACAGTCTTGAAGTACAGCCTCTGCTTTTCCAGGAGCTCCAAGTACTGATCGTTCAACTGGTCCCTTCTCATCTTGTTCTCCTGCTTCTTCTTTTCCATCTGTTGGAAACATTTGGGGAAATGATGGTGGATGAAGACACATTCTGACAGCGCCACAACAGGCAGCCATGATTAACATTTGTATCTGTTTCTTCCAGACCCTCCCTTCCAAACAGATTTCCTCAGGTTGTCCTGTTTTCTTTCTGAATGATATCATCTGCAGGCTCTATAAGCTACTCAGCAGTTCACTATTCATAGAACGCCAGATGAACAGCATGTATTTTGGGGGGATTCTTGACTGTGAACTGCTTTGTCTCTAGAGGGTACTTGTGAGAATCTGCAAGCAGTTTGGAGTGTCACAACTCCAAAGAAGGAGAGTTGTTGGTGTCAATGGCAAGGAGACGCTGCTTACCTCCCTAATGGGTTCAGGACGGCCATAAGGCAGAGGGTTATCTAGCCCAGGATGTCAGCTGTGTGAGTAGCCCTGATATACATAACTGTGTTTATCATAACATAGCTAACTACCTTCCATTTACTGTAACTGTGTCATAGTGTAAGCTATGACATAAGCAGAGCGTAAGTGTTTCCAGGATGATGATCTTACACACAGACACCAAATGTTGACTTAAAGAGATCTTCTTTCTATGGTAGCCACAAGCTAGAGGAAGTTGCAAGTGGAGGCTGGAGGATGACCTGTGGGAGCTGGCTTTCTCCTTCTGTCATGTGCCTTTACCCAGTAAGCCACCTAGTTGACCCCACCCTGTTATAGAGATGGGGGCTCTCACTGGCCTGAAACTGGCCAAATACCCCAGATTGGCTGGCTATCAACCCTAGGGATGCTTCTGTGTTCTGGTCCCCAGCATAGGGAATACACGTATACACTAGCACTGCCACACTAGGTATTTTCTCAGGGCTCTAGGGACTAAGCTTGGGTCCTTTGTACACTTGGTAAAGAGTAATAGAACACCTACAGAGAGCCTAGAGTTAGCAGTGAACAAGTAAAGTCTTTGTTCTCACAGGGCACATCCTGGCAATCGGTACCAAACCAGACCAACCAACCAACCAACAACCAACCAACCAACCAACCAACCAACCAACAACCAACCAACCAACCAACCAACAACCAACCAACCAACCAACCAACAACCAACCAACCAACCACCAACCAACCAACAACCAACCAACCAACCACCAACCAACCAACCAACCAACAACCAACCAACCAACCAGCCAACCAACAACCAACCAACCAACCAGCCAACCAACAACCAACCAACCAACAACCAACCAACCAACCAACAACCAACCAACCAACCGTCTGACAGCAAGTAGATGTGCATCACAGTGCTCAGCAGCATCAGTGATGAGGAGAACGGAATGGAGTTGGCGGTGGTGAAGGCATGTGGACTCTGTGATGTAGAGGGCTGAGAGGAGGAGCAACTCACAGAACCAGGCGCTCTGTGCAGCTATTTTCTGAAGCTAAATATAGGCCATCAGCCAGCCAGGAGATGAAGGCAGAAAATATTCATGTACAGAGCAGGTGTGGCCTGAATGTATATATGTGCATGTGTGTAAGGCCAGGGGAGAAACTTGGCTGCGATCCCTCACCTTGTTCTTTTGAGACTGGGTGTCTACTTGGTCTACAATTGGCTAAGTAGGTTAGCCTGGCTGGCCACTAAGCCCCAGGATCTCTCCCCAGCATCAAGATCATAAGCACCATGCCCTGTGAAATGTCAAGAGATAAATGCCCAGGGAGAGGTGGCTGGACAAGAGGGAAGGGCTGCTGGGGAGGGACAGTTCTGATGCTGCAGGGAAGGGGCAGCATCGCTCATTTAATATGGGGGAGCAGCACAGTGTCTGACACACAGGAGTGCTCGGTGCCTGGGAGCTGTGACCAATAGCAAGTGGAGGCCTACCCCACCAGAGTCTCACGGCTGGTGAGGCAATGCAGGATGCAGTCTGGATGGAGAGCCTATGCCCACGACCTCCTCATCACCACACCCCCTGCACAGCTGGAAAGTAAACCCACTGACCTTCATCCTGCTTTGTTTAATGCCTTCAACAATCTGCTCCATCTGCCTTAAAAACTGGTCCCGGGAAGCAGGGGAGGCCATGGCTCTGAAAGAAAAATCAGCAGAGGTAGGTCCAGCACGTGGCACAATTAGAAAGGGGGTGGGAGACACCAAGGAGTCAGCCCTGTACCTAGAACATGCCCCAACAGTCAACTAGACCTTTGCAAGGCATAGTGGGCTGAGAGAGCCACCAAGAATACCAGGCAGTCTAGATTCCAAACCTCTGATCTGATAACCAAATGCTAATCTTGTTCCCCCATCTCCCTGTGTTCCTGTGGCTGCGTAAGGAACACCTCTGACTAGTCAAAAACAGATTCTGAGGGAAACTACGCAGGTGAGAACACGCTGCTTCTCTAATCTACAGACAGGCATGTGTACCCTTTAAGCATCAGTATGCACACAGGCAACTTCAAAGTGCTGCCTTCCAAGGATCTCTCACTTCTTCCTTATAACTTTTAACCAAACTACATTTCCTCAACATAAGATGTGAATAAAAATAATACAAATGCCATTGGCCACAAATTATGGCATGTACTGCTTTAGAAATTAATTCAGTTTTAAGATCCTGAGGACAGGGAGACATCGCCTGGATTAGAGGACATGTTCTGAGCACTCCCAGATCAGAGCTGAGAACTGAATTCTGCTGGAGGCAGAAGGGGTAAGTTTCCTGGTGTGCCTACTATACCTTCCTACCCACATCCAGTCATGCAGAGGGAAGGGAACTGGAACACTCAGAGCTTGGCACTGGCAGGCGGGGGATTCTTCTGAGAGTGGGCTGACAGAGCAGAACTCTCCTGTGGTTATCAGGGATTCAGCCCTCCAGTCTGAGAAGGGCAACAGGACACAAGGGCAGGTGCCTCCTCTGAACTCCCCAGTGTCGTGTGTGTGTGTGCTTCTGTTATGTCTGTTGCAGCATATCTGATCATACTGAAAACCCCGAGATTGTATACTAGAAAAACCTATTTCTAGTTGTGGTGTGGCTCAGCCCTAGCACACACCTTTAATCCAAGAGCTTTCTGTTTACTGTAAATGAGACTGAATAAAGTCAGCCATAGGTGAAGAGGTGGAGCAAGCAACCAGCTGACAGGAAGTGAACGCAGGAAAAAACCATAGAGAGTGAGAGGAAGTTAGGAGGATGGATAGAGATGCACAGGAAGTAGAAAGGAGGGACATTCAGTTGAAAGGGTTTTTAACAGTGTGGAGGAGAACAGGTTTTTTTCCTTCTGGGGTATCAGTTGAGGAAGAAGGTCAGCTGGGTGCTTTCTCTGTCTCTCTGAGCTAGAATGCTAGAATGCTTTTACCATCGCGTCTGGCTCCTGAGTTTGAGTCTGACTCCTCATTTGGTAAAATCAAACCTTTGGAATTTTGTTTTACACACTCTGTGTGTGTGTGTGTGTGTGTGTGTGTGTGTGTGTGTGTGTGTGTGTGTGTGTGAATTCAGGTTCAGGCTCAATAGAGAATGGCTTAGCCCTGCTGTGTTTAAAATAAAAAAGATGTAGAAAGTCTAGAGCCCATGAACTTGGCCTTAAAATGTTTCTAGTCAGCTGCCAGGGGCCAGCAAAGGCTTGTGCTAGCAAAAGGAAGCATGCTATTCTGGGAGCAAGCCTCGGGCTACCAGCAAGGTGGGTAGGCTAGCCTACCATGAACACACTCCAGAGTTAGTGTTACTTGGTTCCCTTACTATAAGATTTATACAGATGGCCTTCCTAGACAATTTATTTTATGGTAGAATCTTATGTAGCCTAGGCTGTCCTTGAACAAACTTTGTAGTTAAACTAACATTAAACAACTCTTGGTTTTCCTATCTTCCCTTCCAAGTGCTGGAATTACATGCATACACCAAGAAGTCAGTTTGTGCAGTGCTGGGGGAACTGAGCCCTGGGCTTCATGAGTCTGCAGGAGCAGTCTACCTGAGCTAAATCCCCAGTTTGGAGGATGTATGTTAATTTACAAAATAGACCTTAAAGAATTCTTCCTCAGGATCCACAGGTAGAAGGTACCCCCCCCCCCCGCCCCAAACCTTTTTACAGTCCTGTCTCTTCGCCACCCCGTCTGCCCCCTCTGACTCATCCCATACCTCCTTCCCCATCTCTAAGAGGATGTTGCCCTCCCCCCTAGACCTCCTACTCTCTGGGGCCTCAAGTCTCCCCCAGGCTATCTCAATATCTGGGGCCTGGAGGTTACCAAGTAGAATAGGCTGGCTGGACATTGAACCCTAGGGATCCGCCTGTCTCCAGACCCCAGCTTTGGGGTTACAATCAGGACACTACGCTTGATTTTCCTTCTAAGGGTTCTGGGATGGAACCCGGGTTTTTGTGCAAGGCATGTTCTTTACCCACAGCACTGTAATTTGCAGAACCTTCTATTAAGGCATGTCTGCCCTTAGTGGAAAGGGAAAGTGAGACACATGTTCCAGTACCAGAAAATGTGTGCACAACACATTCTCAGTAATTCTTCAGCCAGACCAGGAGGGAAGGCGGGGAAGAGGGGTGGTGTGGAGGAAGGGAGCTGGGAAGGAAGGGGGATGGGGAGGAAGGGGGATGGGGAGGAGGGGAGCTGGGGAGGAGGAAGGGGAGTCAGTACTTACTGTGAGAAGTTCTCGTGAATTGAATTCAGCAGGCTAATCTGGGGGAGTGAAAAAGAACCGTGTAAGTAGAAAGCTAAAAGGTCCCCACACTACCCCAGTTCTTGCTGGAGAGCTTGCCTAGGGCTGGGACAAGGCCACTGAAGGGGAGACACACCTTTTCAAGCAGGTCAAAGTGACATTCAACAGAACAAAGGAAAGAACAGCGTGTTCTTACCTGCATAGTTTTCCTCAGAGAATCTGACTCCATCTACTTAAAGAAAGTCATTTTCCCTAGAATATGTGACCACGAGAATGTGGAAAGATGGCTCTTTAAAGGGGACTCTAGTGGCAGGGCTCTTTGGACAAACTGCCTGCAGGGATCATCGTTTGGTCTTCCCAAACAGCCCTCTCGTTTGAGGCTATCAGTCCAGGGTGGGCCAGTAGGTGGAGACAGAGAAGACAGCACCCATCCTCCACTGTTCCACTCCCACAGAGTCACCAAGGCCACCAACATGGCCAGCTGGTGAGTGGTCCTGAGAGCTTCTGATAACACACAACCTTCATGGTCCTGTTCCCATGGAAACTGTCCCTGCCCTCACAGCTAGAGCATCCATCCGACCTTGTGAGACTCTGTCTGGGGGTCCCCTGGCTGGGCATTTAACTGTTGGCTCATCCGTAAGCAGTTACCATCCCTGGACTTTGTGTTTGAATATACACTTGCATGTGGAGACCAGAAGACAACCTCAGCTGCTATTCCTCATGAGGCTGTCCACCTTGCTCTTTAAGGCCCAAAGCTCATCAAGGAGGCTAGGCTGAGGTTGGGGCAGTGATCCCCAGTGGTCTGTCTGTCTCTGCCTACCCAGTCCTGGCATTACAAACATAGTGCCATGCCAGGTTTTGGTGTTGTTTTGTTTTGTTTTTTTTAATGTGGGTTCTGGCGATGGAACTCAGGCCCTCACGTTTGGAAGGCAAGCACTTTACGTACCGAGTCATCTTCCCAGCGCCTCATGCTGGTGTTTCTCACATGATGCTACAGAATGGGCAGACACCAGCTTTAGTTCACTGTGGTGAGCTCCCACTGCTTTTCAGTGACAACCCCCAGTGCTTGGCACAGGAAGGCGGTCACTCTCTCCTTACACTAGATACTACATCTCAGACTCTAGGTCCATCTGAATCTTCTGGAGCTACCATGATGTCAGTGGTTCATCTACGTTATTTTCTTTCCATAAAATCTCTTACTAGGGCCAGTGAGAAGTCTTAAGTACAAAGGTGCTTGCCATTAAGCCTGAAGACCTGAGCTCCTGGAGCTCACATGGTGTAAGGAGAGAACCGACTCCTACGAGCTGTCCTCTGACCTCCACATATGTACACCTCCCCTGCATGATAACATTTAAAAGGGAATAAGAAAAGAAAGGAGTAAGCAGACAAAGGCTCTTACCTCCTTTTCCAGATAAACCTTTTTGTCATCCAGGGTATTGTACAAAGTGAAGAACTGCTTGGTTTCCTTGTGCACTGCGGAAACTGTCAATGCAAAGAGATCAGCGTCCTAGTGCCAGAGCATCAGTGAACCACAGCACAACAACCCCATGTGGCATGTGCCTGCCCAGAACCTTATGCACACGTAGTCATCATGGAAGCCTCTGTGTGTGTGTGTGTGTGTGTGTACATGTGCATTCAGAAGTCAGAGGTCAGCACTAGGTATCTTTCTCAATCCCTCTCCACCTTATTTTTTTGAGACAAGCCTCTTTCACTGAACCCAGAGCTTACTTACTAAGCTAGTCTGGGTGTTCAGTGAGCCTCAGAGATCTAGCTGTCTCCAATGTGTATACCTCTGCACCTGGCCTATTAAAAAATACGTATGGATGCTCTGTCTGCATGAATGTGTGTGCACAACATGTGCGCCCAGTACCCATGGAGGGTGTTAGAGCTCCTAGAACTGGAGTTATGGACATCTGTGAGCTGTCACATGGCTGGTAGGAATTTAACCTGGGTCCTCTGCAAAAATATGTACACTAAACAACTGAGCCATACTGACAGCCTTTAAACAGACAAACAGCAACATGTTTCTTGTGATTGAGATCAAATTCAGGGCCTCATGCTTGTCAAGCAGCACTTTAATTAGTGGGACCATCTCCCTTGACCCTGAGAGTGGCTTTGTGTTGGGGTTGGTCTGGCGCTAATTTCTGTACCCCAAGATCTGGTTACCCCAAGATGACTGAATTCTCATGTATACCAGCTTTTGTTGTGCAAACCTTGCTCCCTAAGTTAACTGGCCAATAAAAGGCTAAAGCCTGTTATTGGGCAGTGGAGAGAGGAAGGTGGAACTTCCTGGGAGGGGGAAAGGAACTCTGAGAAGAAGAAAGTCACATGCTACAGGCCTGAAAGGTATAGCTAGCCATGTGACTGGATGGGGCAAGGTGGTCAGGTTAACTTACATGAGCTACTTGAGAGGGTGCCTAGCTAAGACCTAAGCCTTGAAATATTAAAAGGTCTCTGTGTGGTTATTTGGGGAACTAGCTGATTAAGGAATAACTGCTACTGTATTGATTCTCAGCATTAATTAATATATACAGAATATTAATAATGTAGTTTTACAGCTTTGAGCGTGACATGATGCAGTAACTATACAGTAGGCTGAGGTGAGACAGGTCCTGGATTATGAAGAGAAGACGATGCTCTAAAGCAACTCCAGTGAGACTCTGTGGAGCATGGCCACGGGCCATCTGGAGATGCTGGGGTGGATGCTTCATAAGAAGCTATAAAGAAGAGGGAGGCTCAGACGACTGCACATGGCTAACCACCCTGAGAGCTGGTCAAAGCCAACTCTCAAGGTCCTGAGTCCATCTACAGAGCAAACAAAGCACCACAAGTCATCTCCCAGGGCTGTTCAGCAAGCCCGGAGATGAAGTATTCGATGTAGCATTTGTGGACTGCTCTGACCAATGCTGCATTGTGCTAGTACATGAAGCCCCTTCCCTCCCATCCCTCCTGAAGCCCAAGAGTCTGTATGTTTGATCAATGCACCTACTCTGACGGTAGAGTTCAATAAATCGCTTCTGATACTGTATCAGCTCTGCTCGACTGGGCACTTCGTCAATCTTGCGATGCAAAATCGCTATTTCTCGATTTCTTCGTGCCTAAATGCAAAGGGACAGGGAGAGAACACCTGGTCAAAGGCTGCATTTGTCTGCTCCTCACAGCTGAGCCAGCCACAAAGATACACATTCCTCTACTGGCCTGAGGTCCTCACATGGGATTGTGACTGACCGGAGGACAGGCAGTCAAAGGAGTCCCAGATGACAGGTGCCATCCTTCTGCCTCTTCAAAATGTATTCTGAATTCCTCCACTTGGAAGCCCACAACTAGCTTCTCAAAGTCTTTCACAGGGAGACCAGACTGTCCTGTCAGGTGTGCAGGAGACAGCAGTGTGTTTCATGAGGACCACAGCACGTAGCTTCCGCATGGCTATGTGTAGATCTCAGGCCTCAGGCTGAACACTGCTGTTCTCTTGAGCCTTTGTTCCTCCTGTCTGTGCCCTGCCGGTCCTGGGTCCTGCTTCTCCCTCAGAATTCTCCTTATGAGTGCCAACCTCGAGTTTCTTCACAGGAATCTTACAGCCATTTGATGTTTAAAGTTTGTAAAGTTTATGCACGTGTTTGTTTGCTTATTTCCTGGCATATGCCATGATGGGCGGTAGAATTCAATGGACAATTTGTGGCCGTTCTGCCCTCCCACCATGGGGGTCCTGGAATCAAGCTCGGGCTGTAAAGGATGGATTCCACCTCTAGGTGGAGACATGCCCTTGTCTCCTCCCTTAAGGGTTAGTCCAGCAGGACAGGTCAGGGACCAGGCCAGGGGCCTGCCTGCCTTCCTGAGTCCAGGCTCAGAAGAGGGTTAACTACTCGGTTTTCTTTTCTTTGTCCTTTGCTTTCTAATGCTGGCAAGAGCCTGACTGCACTTTTGAAATCACAAATGAACGCCCTTGGCCTTTAGCTCTTTTTCGGAGGCTCCCCTCCCTACTGTGTGGCTGACCTCCACGTTTATCTTCACTCTCCTCCTGGGCAACTCTGGCTCACAGCCTGCCTCCCTGCCTTGGGGTTTTCCTTTTAAACTCTAATTAATAAACTGTCCTTGAGCTTCTGTTTGAGTCTGTTCATAATTTCTTTTATTAATGAAGCCAAGTACCCCACGAGGAAACCTCCACTTCCCTAGCATCATATGATGGCTCTGCTGGACTCCCCGAGATTTCAAGAGACCTTCTCCTGCCTTCTAATTCTTTAGTGTTCAGAGGAAGCGAACCTGGTCCTGAGGCCCTGCACAGCATACACTTGTCAGCAAGCATCTTTAGCCTGGGGGCTGCCTCACACCAGCACTCAACAACTTGTGATTGTGTCTTTGTTCCTAGAATGTTCTTCACGTGTGAGGATGCTTGTGGACACACTGGCTGTTCATCAGCATTTAAATTTGCTCAAGCCTTTGCTGAGCTGTACCACCATTCAGTCACCAGCCTCTTGCCCTGACAGGCAGGCGTGCTTAGTGCCTGCCTCTGCCCTTCAAGCCTCAGCGCCTCAGCCTCTCCCCGCTTGACAAATGCTGTATCCCAGCTCCCTCTCAGATGGACCATTCCTGCCAGGAAGGAGTGAGGGCAGGCTGAGGGCCAGGGCTCAGGAGACTTGGGAAGTAAACCAACTCCCAACTCCACATTCTGGGAAAGCTGAAATTTACAAGACTCACTAGGTCCCTCCCCAAGGAAGCAGCGAACAACCGCTGGCGGAGGATGTTGACCAGCCATGCAACCGAGTCAAGGAGACTGCCACCTGTCTAACTGCCTGCAAATGGCGCAGGGGCTCCAGGGGTGCACTTTCATGAGTTGTCACTTGTGTAACAGAGGGCTTGTTGGTGTCACCCCTGCTCCGTGTAAGTCAGCCCTCACCAACGGTCTGGCCGGAAGTAACTCCAGTAAGAACTCACTGCTTCACCAAGGACTTGGATCGCCGTGGGTTCCCTAAGCGCAGTCACTGGGAGTATGTGTCTAGTGTCTTGCCAGGAATCAGCTCACTTCGGAAGCATTCTGGGGCAAGGGTGAATAGTGGAATCTGAGCTTCTAGCTCCTTCAGTTCTCAACCACTTGCCATATTGAAAATAGATTCTTTTATAAACAATCCATCCCGATTATTCCCTGTCCCTCTACTCATTCCTACTTCCTCTCCCCTCTGGATCCACTCCCTTTCTCTTTCTCATTAGAAAAGAACAGGCTTCTAAGAGATAACACTGAATCAAAACAAAAATAAATACAACAAAGCAAAAACTATCATATCAGGGCTTGACGGCAACCCAAGCTGTCTGCTCAGCCTCTGTGAGCAGCCCTCAGCTCCTTTCCCATCACCTCTCTCTTGTTCTTGCTTGATCGCTCACTAGGGTTTATTTAGTCTCGGGTCCTGCCCACATGCCCGCAGCCTTAGTTACTATCCCCACTGCGGACTGTTCTCCAGCCCAAACTCTTTTGAGTTGGAGCTGATGCCAGCCATTCTTCCCACAATGCTGCCTGATGGTTACTGGTCCCGCAAGTTTTTCATGTGTGCAATGTGGTGTTCATATGTGTGTGGGAGCTTGTATACACATACACGAGTCCAGATGAAGGCTTAAAGTTGATGGCAGGCATCGCCCTGCCATTCTTCCACCTTATTCACTGAGGCAGCATCTGTCTCTCAGTCACACCCAGAGCTCAGACAGGATTAGTAGCAGTCTTGCTAGCCAGCTTGCTCTGGGGACCTTCTTGTCTCCCTCTGAAGGTGGAATTCCAGGTGGGACACGATGTGAACCCGGAATTTACGTGACTTCAAGGGATGTGTCCTCTGGTCCTCACACTTGCAAGGCAAATGCTTTTGAAACTGCTGAGCTGTCTTCAGCGAACCCAGGCCAGATCAGCAGAGCTTTTACTTACACTTTCTTTATACTGACTCATGTCCCTGCTCCTTTATGCCCATTTCCCAGTGACCTCCACATCAACCTTGATCCCCTTCTTCCTCTCATCCAGCTGTCACCAAATTCCATTAGACACAACCCTCACTTTCCCCTGCTAGCTCCACTCAGAGATCCTGCTGCCTCTACACAGGTAAGGCCCTCAGCAAGCCATTGGCTTCCTTGTATCTTCTAGCTTGGTCTCAGCCTCTTCCTAGTCGTGACAATTCCCACATAAAGAGCCTTGTACTTTAGCATATATGGGCAGATCGTAGTCCTCAAATAACCAGTTCCTAGAGGGTAGGTCTTCCCTGTTCCTCTTACTGGGACCCCACGCCTTGTTGAATATGTAAGAAGTAACCTGTCAGGGTCTCCAAACAGTAGTAGGGCCCAGATTGTATTAATTCTATGTACCTTTAAATATTTGCACTTGGTTTTGCTGAAGGCTGAGAAGCCATCTTTAAATATTTGAAGGGTAGTCATGCATGGTGGTGCATATCTATAATCTCAGCACTTGGGAGAGGGAGGCAGGATTATCAGAAGTTCAAGGCCAGCCCAGGCTACAAACAGAGTTTGAGGCCAGCTTGAGCTATAACACTCAAAACACTAAAAATCAGAATAGTGCTCTTATATCAAGGACATATTCGACTCATCTGAATATGACCAAATATCTCACAAAATAATTAAGAGCCAGAAAGATGAGAATAAACTCTCATAGGCCATGGAGCCCCACCCCTGCCCCCCACCCCCAGGGCATTCCTACCAAAGCTTGGCTTCCCAGGAACCCGGACAAAGGAAAAGAAAGTGGCCCAAACCAACATGTAACGCAAGGCCAAGGGTCATTTGTGGGTTTGAATCTCCATGAGGCAGGCACTGGCAATACAACAGACTCAGAAATACAGTACTGACTGTGCTTAGGTTTGGAGCTGGCTTTACAATGCTCTCAACTCTCTAGTTAATAAGTAGACATGAACTTCAATCCTGCTTCTGGGACCTACCTGAGGCTTGCCTTTGGAGAAATAGTTTACCTACTGAAAGTTATTTTTATCACTTTATGTCGTATGGGTGTTTTGCCTGCATGTATATGTATGTCTGTAGGTGCCTAGTGCCCTTAGAAGGCAGAAGAGGGTGCTGGATCCCCTGAACTGGGACTGAAAGATAGTTGTGAGCTGCCACATGGATGCTGAGAAGTGACCCTGGGTCACGAGGAGGAGCAGCCAGTGCTCCTAACTGCTGAGCCATCTCTTCACCCTCGCCAAAATTAATTTACCTTTTTAATGATCTGTACTGGTGTGTGTTTTTGTGAGGGCATGTACACATGAGTGTGGGTACCTGTGGAGTTCAGAAGAAGGTGTCAGATGCCGTGCAGATGGAAAGGTACAGGTGGTCATGAGGCCACTGACATGAGTTCTGGGAACAGAACTTGGAATGTGTAGAACTACTACAATCATCAGGCCAATCATTCCGACTCTGCATGCAGGGTGACGTTCAACACCAGACAGCAATGCTGGAAGTAACAGGCACAGCAACTCCTTACATCATGGTGTATCTGGTTGCAACAGGAGCAGTGAGCAGGTCCTGGCCACGCTAGCTCTTCAATACCTATACCTGCATCCAGTCACAGGACATGCGTGCCAGCCAGGCATATCTATGCGCCCCTGGTCCTTGTGGCCACTCACCTGTAGTAACCGGATCTTGTACAGCTTCTCTTTTTCCAAGTTGTACCGTCTGTCCAGGTCCTCCTAGAAGTGAGAACAGGACAGAGTTATCTAGAATGGAACTTCCATTCAGATGGAATCTTTGAAAGTTGACCTAACATCTAACCATATTCTCTCAGCTTGAGTTCCTTCTCTTAAATGACCAACTTTAGAACTTCACACCTGAGAGATACTTCCACATCATATCCTAACACTGCTCCCTTTATTAGAATCCAGGATGAATCCAATCTTCTTTTCAGAAGAAACCAATTATCTATTATTACTGTGGGGGGAGCAAATATGTGCCACAGCAGGAATTGTGGAGGGGAGAGGACCACTTTGTGGAGTTGGTTCTCTCCTTCTACCTACGTGGGTTCTGGGGATTGAACTCATGTTGCCAGGCTTGCAGGACAAGTACTCAACCTGCTTGCTGAGCCACCTCACCAGCCCCTAAATGCAATGTTCTTAAGTGAGTGCCTCCTCTCGGCTCCTGCAGCCCCCATATCTTGGAACACCCTACAACAAAAGGGAGACAACTCTTCTTTAAGAGTCTGTTTTTCATCTCTGTGTTTTCTGATAACACTGGCTTTTGTTTATGTTTTTGACTGAACCTGAGGTATCCAAAATTATAACTAGTAACCCTTTGTGTCATTTAAACTTGCATCAAGTAAAAAAAGGAAAAGAAATCAGTCTCTCGGTTTCAGTAGCCAAGTAGTATGTGTGGGAAGATGACTATGCAAGCATTTTTCACCATTACAGAAAGTCCTCGGGGACAGGGCTAACACACAGGTGTGGTTCTATACCAGACCAAGGCATAAGAAAAATGGCTGGATAGTCTGTTGTCTCAGAGAAAATTACAGAAGGGACATGCATACATGAGAACACACATAGCACATGCATACAGGTTACTGCACAGGGCTCAGATATAGGTGACATCTAACAGATATCACTAAAGGAGTTCCTTGTCCAGTCTCCTAACAGGTTATGAAGACCACCCTTAAAGAAGGCCTTGCTTGGTGCCCCCTGCTTAACCAATCCCCTTCCTTTCTCTTTACATGTGATAAGTACTGTTCTAACGCACAATGGGGGTCGGCAAACTAGAGCATACCATGGAAAGCCTATATAGCCTTTGAGCCACGTTGGACTCTTTGTGTATTTTGTAAATAGAATTGTGCTGCAATATATTTGTGTCCATTCATTTATAATACATGTGACACAATGTGATCACTTACAATGTTTGTGCTTGAGAACATGCAATCAAGTCTCCCAGCTCCACAAAAAAAATCCCTCATATTATTTTAAGTAAGTTAATAACTGTGTTGAGTTGCTTGTTGGATACACCCGATACACAGTCAGTATGGCCAACTCAAGCAATGGCCTGCCATAGGAAGGGAAAAACTGCAAAGAAGGCAGTTTTCCCTCTGTATCACTCTTTTGCTCTTTGAGGCTCATGTGGACAACACAGGTGTCTTCTAGTTGAGGAGTGAAGAGTCTAAAATGGAGCCAAGCAGAAGATGCAGCGACAGCACAGACTGTACAGAGGAGACAGCAGCACAGACTGTACAGAGGAGACGGCAGCACAGACTATACAGAGGAGACGGCAGCACAGACTATACAGAGGAGACAGCACAGACTATACAGAGGAGACGACAGCACAGACTATACAGAGGAGACGGCAGCACAGACTATACAGAGGAGACGGCAGCACAGACTATACAGAGGAGACGGCAGCACAGACTATACAGAGGAGATAGCAGCATAGACAATATAGAGGAGACAGCACAGACTATACAGAGGAGACAGCACAGACTATACAGAGGAGACGGCAGCACAGACTATACAGAGGAGACAGCACAGACTATACAGAGGAGACGGCAGCACAGACTATACAGAGGAGACAGCACAGGCTATACAGAGGAGACGGCAGCACAGACTATACAGAGGAGACGACAGCACAGACTAGACAGAGGAGACAGCACAGACTATACAGAGAGGACGGCAGCACAGACTATACAGAGGAGACGGCAGCACAGACTATACAGAGGAGACGGCAGCACGGACTATACAGAGGAGACGGCATGGACTATACAGAGGAGACGGCAGTACAGACTATACAGAGGAGACAGCACAGGCTATACAGAGGAGACGGCAGCACAGACTATACAGAGGAGACGGCAGCACAGACTATACAGAGGAGACAGCACAGGCTATACAGAGGAGACGGCAGCACAGACTATACAGAGGAGACGGCAGCACAGACTATACAGAGGAGACGACAGCACAGACTAGACAGAGGAGACAGCACAGACTATACAGAGAGGACGGCAGCACAGACTATACAGAGGAGACGGCAGCACAGACTATACAGAGGAGACGGCAGCACAGACTGTACAGAGGAGACGGCAGCACAGACTATGCAGTAGACTGGGAAAGCTGTGTAAGAACAGAAAAGAGGCTGACACATTCTCTTGGTACCACACCAGTCTCAAGGAAAAGGCGATACTTACATTGTGAGTCATGGTAGAGGTCAGGGAACCCTCTGGCTCTCCACTGGAGTTGGCCTGAAAGAAAGGAAATGAGGTCAGAACCTTTTCCCAATAAGGGGAGCAAAGAGAAGCAGTAGGTGCTCTCAATCATGAAGCCATCTCTCCGGCAACTCAAGCTTGGATTTTTACACAGATACAAGGGATTCGAATTCAGGTGCTCATGCTTGTTCAGCCAGTGCTCCCACCCAGTGAGCCATCTCTCCAACCCAGGGGAATATACATTTATAGGCATAGCTCCAGTAAAGTGGTAGTGCTTTTTAGAAAAGGAATTATGGTTGGTGCTGAGAGCTATTTACTCCAAACTTGCCTTAGCTGTTGCCATCTTTAAATAGAGTAGTTGGGATGAAGAACATGAAACCCTCCCCCTCCCCAAGATACGTAAGAGGTCAACCACTGACTAAAGGGGGACTCTCCATGGCACAGCTGCCCTTTACTCCTGTTGGAGTTGCCTGTAAGCCACCAAAGCCCCTGTACCTAACCCCAATAAGTTTATTGTGTTAGTCCACCAGACTTAGAACCCTTCCTTTGTTCCGGCAGTGCCCTTTCTATCTGGAGTGAATGGAGGTTTCTTCATGACCCCACAGGAAGAGTCATGCCACCAAATTGCTGCAATCCTTCCACACAGCAGCCAGAAAGCAGCTGATGGCACTAAGGGCTAAATGGAAGGCTTTACCTTCTCGCCTGGTGCTCTCTCAGCTTTCAGGGTCTCAATGTCCTGTTGTAGCCGAGCCATCTCCTCCTGCAAAAGCAAGGTGAACCTTTAAAAAGCTCAGGGAAGCCACTAACTGGAGGGTTATTATTTAAGCCATAAGCAGCTTGATTTTACATTTATGTCTGTGTGCACATGTGTGTGAGTGTGTGTGCATATGTGTGTGTGCATGTGTGTGAGTGTGTGTGTGTGCATGTGTGTGAATGTGTATGAGTGTGTGTGTATGTGCTCATATTGCACACCTTAGCATAAGTGTGGGGGTCAGAGGAAAACCTATGGATTCATTTTTTTTTCTTTCTACTATGTGCATCTCAGAGACTGCGGCTGTTGGCCTTGGTGGCAAGCACTATTACCTGCTGAGCCATCTTGCCTACCCAGTTTAACTATTCAGTGCAGACATTTCTCTCATCAGTTTGTGCTAAGACAAAAACTCCCACTTGCAAGCTCATCCCTTTCTGGGAAAGAACTCTCCCAGGCTTGCAAGAGTGGAAATCACTTTACCCACAGAGTTACCTCCAGAGCCTGAGTCAACCTTTGACACTGCACTGGCTAGTGTGTCACAGGGGAGGGAAACCAAGACCTCTCCTGCCTGTCACCAACACCACACAGCACTTACCCTGCAGTGCGCTTTAAACTCCTGCTCCTGGCTTTTCAGACTTTCATTCATGGCTACGAGTGCTCTCAGGCTCTGCAGAATGCTGAGGAGAGACCAGACAAGGCACAGGGAAGACCTTTATGATGTGACTATGAATCACTGCTGAAGCCACAGTGAGAATACAAAGAGTGCCTTCTTAATTTCCTTTGTTTCCCCCAGGCTGTAATAGGAGTGCCACAAATGGTCACAACTTCCATTTCTGACTATGCACTTGGACCCTCAAGCCCAAATATGTGTGTGTGTACATGTGTGTGTGTGCACATGCACTCGCACATGTGTGCATACCCGTTCATGCAATTGCATGTGTCTGTGCATGTGCATGTGTGTAGGCGAGAGGATAATCTTAGCTGTTGTTCTTCAGGTGCAAGCCTCTGACTTTTTTTTAATTAAAACCTGTTTTTCCATCTATATATTGATTTTGTGTGTGTGTTCGTGCAGCACATGTGGAAGTCTGAGGACAACTTGTGGAGTCGGTTCTCTCCTTTCACCACGCAGGTTTGAGGAAGTGAACCCAGACATCAGACTTCATCCACAGCAAGAAGCACTTTACCCATGGAGCGAGCCATCCCAGCACTTGTCCCTCCTGGGTTCTCAGTGGCCCGAGACGTGCCAAGCAGTTTAGCCTGCCTGGCCAGCCAGTGTCAGGAGCCTTTGCCTCTCTGGCTCTAGGATCACTAGGGCATACCACCGTGCCCCGCCTTCGCAGGTGGGATCTGGGACATCAAACTTAGATTCTCATGCTTAAAAAGCAAGTGCCTTGCCTACTAAGACCCAGTCCTGTCTCATTGTGTTTAAAATCAGAACACGAGAACAGTTCTGCTCTGATCACTGAAAGAGAGGTGGGTGGCTCAGTGCGGTCCAAACAGCTCAGTGAGCATCAGGGTGACTGCTGGTCCCTGCTGGTCACGTGACATTAACTGAATGAAAATGGAGCTCCAGCCCATGACCTCTGGCTATTCTGTCCCTTGATCAGACAAATCAAGCATCAGACACTGCAGCTGGTTTCCTCAAAAAGATGGTGGCCCATGCGGAAACCCTTACCTTGGGTCGGCTTTGGCTTCTAGTTTCTCCAGGGCTGCCTGCTCTTTGTCTAGTTTCTCACCATGATCCTTCAGCTGCAAGAGAGAGCAGGGTCATCATTGGCTACAGAGACTTGAAAGCAAACAGGAGGGTGTGCTCCACGAACCACCCAGCTTCCTCGACCAGTTTGGATAGATGACTGAGCCCACTGGATTTGATTGTGCACTGAGAAAATATATGCGCGAGACAGATGGGATAGATGGCGGAGGCAGCAGGAAGATCAGAGTCAAAACCTACTAAATGCTGCTCCGGCTGTGGAGACGTTGGCGATGACCTCACAGTGCAGCAGACAGAGGAGGGAGAACAAATGGCCTTGGAGCAGGAAAAGGGGGTGGAGATACACACACAAACACACACACACACACACACACACACGAAGGGGAGGGGGGGGAAAGGAAGAGTGGAAGAGAGAGGACGAGTAACTATCAGAAAACCACTGTCATGGCAGGGCTGAAGCTTCCCAGCCTCTTGAATGGTGTACTGACTGGGTTTGTGTCAACTTGACACAAGCTAGAGTCATCAGAGGAAGAAGCCTCAGTTGAGAAAATGTCTCCATAAGATCGGGCTGTAGGCAGGCTTGTAGGGCATTTTCTTAATTAGTGATATCAATGAGGGAGGACCCAGCCTGTTGTGGGTGACTCCATCCCTGGGCTGATGGTTCTACAAGAAAGGGGGCTGGGCTGGGTGAGCTGTGATGAGCAAGTCAGTAAGCAGCCCTCCTCCTGTCACGGCCTCCGCATCAGCTCCTGCCTCCAGGTCCCTGCCCTGTTTGAATTCCTGTGCTGGTTTCCTTCACTGAGGAATGGCAATTGGAAAAGTAAGATCAATAAACCCTTTCCTCCCCAACTTGCTTTTTGGTCACAGTGTTGTCACGGCAACAGAAACCCTAACTAAGACAAATGGTTTTTCTGAGCTCACTGATTAAACAAATCTTTAAGAAAATGCAGGTGTGAATGCACAGCAGTACTCTTGTATATGGTATATGAGTGTGCACGGATACATTGCCCGTGCTTGGTGTGCGCATGGCATCAGAGGCTGATGCAGAGAAGTCGTCATCTAGTTTTGCTTCTCTACGTTAACTTTTGAGACCTGATCTCTCACTGAAGTAGAAAGTCACAGTTTGCTAGCCTCACACCTTGTTTCATGCTGCAGTGCTGGGGTCCCGGATGCCACTGACAAGGGCAGTCGGGGCTCGGAGCACAGTCCCTTATGCAGCCAGCAATTGCCCCCAGCCGTCTCCCCGCCCCTCCACTGCATTTGTTTGTTTTTGTGAATATTGTTTACAGTGATCTAGAGAACAAGGTCTAACATCATGGCTGTGGCGAACTTCTAACGCATATAAAGCAGTATGCGGATGTGGGCTGAGATGGCCTGATAATCTGACTTCAGTCCCTGGAATCCACATGGTGGAAGAGAATCAGCTCCCACAGCTGTCCTCTGACTGCCACACATGTGCTGTGGCATGCTTAACAACCCTCTCGTCTGCAACCCCAGATAAATAAATAAACATACAATATTTTAAAGAGGGAATATGCACATGTAGAATATAATTGCTATACAATCAAGACAGTTCTTAAAAGATTCAGAATAGACAGATGGTAGGTTACAGGCCTTCACTTTTTGTGTTTTGTGAGGTTTTGAACTCTATGAATAAGTTTGAAAAATTCCTAGTTGAAAATGGACCAGGCAGTATGGCCAGGTGTCTCATCGAACCCTCTCACGCCGAGTCTCCAAATAAACCAGGCTATGATGCTGGAACACGGAGGTGGGCTAACTCCCAGGGAACAGATGGGAGTCAGCTCTGGAGCGCTAGTCAGTGTAGGTGGGAAGAGCGGCTTGCAGGGCTGAGGCCTGTATTAGGGGAGCCAGACAGTTACACAGAGGGGAGCATCTGAGAGTCCCAGATGACTGGCAACAGCGAAGAGAATGGGAAGTCTCCCACTCGGAGTCTCTCTTTCCATCAGCTGATTTACCACATAGAAGGCAGCACCCTTCCCCAACAATGGTGGTAAGCTGTCGTGATGGCTAATACTGACTGCCAACTTGACAGGACCTAGAATCGCCCCTGAGACAAGCTCTGGGAACACTTGTAATGGACTAGCCAGGCTAGGTCAGCCTCTGGGCAAGCCTGTGAGTTTTTCACTTGGTTCACTGAGCTGGGAAGGCCCACCCTATATAAAGAGAGACTCTGAGCTGGGAGACTTGCCATTCTCTTTGCTGTTGTCAGCCATCTGGGGTTCTTAGATGCTCCCCTTTGTGTAACTGTCTAGCTCCCCTAATACAGGCCTCAGCCCTATAGGCCCACTCCCTGAGACCGGTGTCCCGAACTGCAGAATGAGGAGACCGTGAGCTGAGCACTAGCTGTCACCTGTCTGCCTCCTGACTGGATGAGCTGTGGCCAGCTGCTCAGAGTTCCTGAGATCTCAACTTCTCTACCACAACAGACTACATCCTCGAACTTGTGAGCCAAATCCCCTCCCAAGCTGCTTCCTGTCAGGGGTTTTGTCAGTAACAGGCCAAGTAACTGTGAAAAGTATACAGTAGTAGAAAGAGATAGTGAGAGGAAACTTTAAACCAGACGAACATATAACCCAGAGTACTCAAACAATGGAACACTGGTTCAAAAAACAGTGAATCAATTTATAAATGAATTCTGACTAAAGAAATAGCTACAGAGTAATATACACTTTAGATACAATGATTGCCCACCCACAGAGATCTGAGATGACAGTACTCATTCCGGTCCATCTAGGGAATCAGAGTTGTGACTGGTAGGCTTGAGATACAGATATATACACTAGAGCTGGGAGTCCATGCCACTAACGCAGCAGCCAGCTAGTGTCCAGCTTTCCTGGGGTGGCTGTGTGGCTGTCTCCACGAGTGTCATGTGCTATCACCATGTATGTGTCAGCCATGTCCTAGCAGGGCAGGGTTCATAGCAATGAAAATTGGGTCTGCATCATGCGAGGGCTCAGCGTGGTCATATCTGAGTAGCACTGCTGGCGGAATGCTGGTGTGCACCTGACAGGCTCTGTCCTCAGAGTTGAGTCCACAGCAGGGAATGGAGTTTCATGGTGGTGCACGGCACATGCTATCAGTTTATCCACACTGCTGTGATCTGGCCTTTGAGCTGTGACTGTGTGCCCTGAGGTCACAGTGTGTGTGTGTGTGTGTGTGTGTATTGGGGGGGGGGAGGGAGTGTCTGCTTACCTCTGTCAGCGTCTTCTTCCTGTCGCTGTACTTGGCTTGGAGGCTGGTATGATTCGCTTGCAGCTGTGAGTGAGAGAAAAAGGAAATCTGCTTGAACGGAGTCTTTTCCTCAGTACAGACTTCGACGGGACTCCTCTTTTACAATGAGAAAATGGAAACCCAGATTGGCGAGAATAAACCTAAACTGAAGGACTTACATTTTTATCCACATTTACTTATTTTGGTGCTACAGAGTTAAACTAGGGTTCCATGCGTAACAAAGAGTCTACCAGTGAGCTATGTCTTAGATTGCAGAAAAGAGAAAATAAGCCACACCCACAAACCAGTGAGGAGCGTGTGCTCAGCATGAGGATTATGGGTGCATACTGCAAGGGCACGGCTTTCCACATGGGACCCGGGGAACTGAACTTAGGGCCTGTAGCTCTTTACCAACTGAGCCACGCCTCCAGTCTGCATGTAGCTTATTATTATTATTATTGTTATTGTTATTATTATTATTATTATTATTGTCATCTAAAGACTATCCCTGAGTGATACTCTCTGCCTTCAAATTTTTGGTCTGATTTCCAAGAAGAAGGAGCGAAAGTCTTCCAAAACAATCCCACCTATCACCAAGAACTACAAATGACTTCCCCAATAGCTCTCTTAAGAAAAATAAAATCAATTGGGGCTGGTGAGACAGCTCAGGCAGTAAGGTGCTTGTCACCAAGTCTGATGATCCGAGTTAAAGCCCCAGGACCAATCTGGTTCCAAATTACATTCTGACTTCCATGACATGTGCCCTGCCCTCATAACTAAATGAGAAACTTGACTTGGTTCTCTAGTCCCTGCCATCACCTGCTTCCTAAAGTCTGGGCCTCCCTGACTCTTCCTGTTCACACCCACACCATGTAGAACGAAAGGCAGCAGCATGCCACTGTGTTGCCCTGCTAATTAAGGTCAAAGTCTCTCCTTGTCCGGATAGCCTTCTGAGTTTGGTACAATGTGGAGGGCTCCTTCACTGGCAGGGATTCCCTTTCTCTGACCTTGTCTGGGAAGTTCAACACCCACATACCCACCCACTCCCCAAATCACACCTCTACCTGCAGAATGGCACGTAGCCTTGGGTGAGATTACAGGGTCGACTTCGTTTCTCCTGAACTCATTCGGGTAGCACCTGAGATTCCTGAAATGTTTCCCCATGCTAATGAGGCATTTGGTACCTTCAGCCTAGTCCGATCCCTGGATAGTCTGACCCCTGTCCCCAAAATTATAGAAGCCTTGAATCACCCCAAGTAGAGATGAAGCTGGTCCCAGTGTCTTGTATGTACTCACAGGCACTGCCCTGCTGCAACTCCCCCCCACCCCCCACCGCTCCGTGGCTTCCACAGTCCTCACACAGACCTGGAAGATCTTCTGCCATCAGTCTGCCCACTACACACCTTACTCGACTCCTCACCTATCAGAAGGGAAGTGGCTAACTCTTCCTCCCTTTGTCTTTGCATACGTTGCTTTAAACATCTCCACCAGGCTCAACATGTCCACGTACGCCTTCTATTCAGCCAGTGCCCAATCATATCTCCTGACGCAGTCAGCCATGACCTCCGGCTCAGTTAGCTCTATTCATCACTCGGCTCCCCAGACTTCCCCTTCAAGCCGGCACCATGACTGTAACTGAGTGGCAGTGTGCTGGATGTTTCATTTACTACAGGTCTCCATTACACCTTGGGGTCCTGGCAGGCAAGGCCCTGACTACTGTTCACTCACCCCTACAGTTTAGCTCAGCACTTAACAATACTACGCATGAGTGATGAAATAGTATTCTGGCCCTGTATATTTTTGCACGTATGTCTGAGTGTATGTACATGCACACTAGCATGCTTGTGCACACACACAGGTTTCTGCAGAGGCAATAAAAGGGGGTCAGGTCCCTGAAGTTACCGCCAGCTGTGAGCGGCAGGCAAGTGTGGGTCTGGGAGTTAGAACACATGTCCTCTGCAAGTGCAAAAAGAGCCAATGGAGGCTAATCCACCTTTCCTGCCTGCTCTGATTCCTCTGTGACCGGGGGTAACAAACCTTTCCTACAAAGGGCCTGGCAGTACCTAGTTTAGGTTTGTGGGCCGTTTGGTCTCTGGTACCACTGTCAACTCTGCTACAGTAGCTTGAAAGCAATCACAGAAAAACGGGCAAGTACATGAGTGCTTAGCTGTTCCAATAAAACTTTATTCACAGGGATGGGGCGGGGAAAAGCACCTCCTATGTAAGCCTGAAAACTGAAGACTGGATCCCCAGAACCCATGTGAAAAGCTAGATATCAGTGTGGCAGCTTACCTTTAATTCCAGAGCTTAGGAGGCAGAGGCAAGGGATATCCCTGGCAACAGCTAGTCTAGTCGAAATGGTTCAGAGAGGCCTTGTCTCGGTAAATAAAGTGGATAGTGATCAAGGAAGGCCTGGCATCTACATACCCATCAAGCTTAGGTATGCACACCTGTATACAAGTACCCCCACACACCTGTAACACCCATACACAAACACACACATCACACAGGTGAACTGTATTTACAAAAACATGCAGCTAGATGGACTGACGCTGTAGTATGCCTGTGCCAGAGCCTCCTTTGACCAGTTTCCCACCAGGTTCTCATTCATTATCTCCCGACTGGCTCTTCCCCTCTTGGAGACGGTCATTCCCTCTAGTGGAATTAGAAAGACACTCACCTCTTCTAGATGCTTGGTCTTCTGCAGAATCTGCTTATTCAACGACATGACTTTCCGCTGATGCAGTTGCGAAGCCCCTAGTTTTTCTGGACTTTCTTCAGCTGACAGCTCGGACTGCTGTAGGAGAACCCAAAGCAGATAATGAAATCATTTACTTCCATTCAGGTTGTCTATCCCTACTCAGTGTAAGCAAGGCGGTTCTGGGCAGCCAGTCAGCCAGCCAGGGTATCTACAATGCCCTGCTCAGAACCAAAATCTAGACAGGAAAAGTCTGACGAAAACTGAGGCTGACTGTGCTTTGGAGCAGGTGAGAGCATGGGTGCAGGCTGCCCAGCTAGGGTCATGATGAATCATCCAGGAAACAGAGGGTCCTGAGTGGGGACTCAGGGGTCTTAGTGGTTTCTTCATAAGAACATCTGGAATCATGCAGAGTTACAAGCTGGAGCTAGAGAGGTGGCTGAGTGGGTAAAAGCACTTACCACCACACCTAATGATCCTCCAACACTTAGGCAGGAGACTCCTATAGGTATGGGCTGTTCTCTGATCTCCACATGTATGGAGTGGTACTTGTACAAACACAGACACTTGCGCACGCACACACGCACATGCACACACACACTCAGACACACACCCAATAATAAGTAAATAAGTATAGTGAAAAATGGAATAAGCTATAAACTGATTCACTGTCATCAAAGTTTTATAAACATATAGTTGCAAAGTCTAGTCATTTCTGAGCATGTATATGTGATAGTCATTTCTGTGCATGTAAATGTGATAGTCATTTCTGTGCATGTATATATGTGATAGTCATTTCTGAGCATGTATATGTGACAATCATTTCTGTGCATGTATATATGTGATAGTCATTTCTGTGCATGTATATATATGATAGTCATTTCTGTGCATGTATATAAGTGATAGTCATTTCTGTGCATGTATATATGTGATAGTCATTTCTGAGCATGTATATGTGATAGTCATTTCTGTGCATGTATATATGTGATAGTCATTTCTGTGCATGTATATGTGATAGTCATTTCTGTGCATGTATATATGATAGTCATTTCTGAGCATGTATATGTGATAGTCATTTCCAAGCATGTATATATGATAGTCACTTCTGTGCATGTATATATATGATAGTCATTTCTGAGCATGTATATGTGATAGTCATTTCTGTGCATGTATATGTGATAATCATTTCCAAGCATGTATATATGTGATAGTCATTTCTGTGCATGTATATGTGATAGTCATTTCTGTGCATGTATATGTGATAGTCATTTCTGTGCATGTATATATGATAGTCATTTCTGAGCATGTATATGTGATAGTCATTTCCAAGCATGTATATATGACACAGCAGCAGGTCCGCCCACTTCCTACTTCGTCTAAAAAGGAGACCATGGCCCAGAGCAGGCAGGTGGCAGACTTCTACAGCTGGACACGTGAGGAGGGGACAGAAAGACCAAGCACACACAGACTAAGAACCGGAGGCAGGTAAACAAGAGATTTCCGGGTCACAGGGTGACATGGCTGACATTTTCTAACAGGTACTGAGTACTATTAAGGAATGATGCAAAGATGGAGGCAAGGGCTGGAGAGGGACGGTTCTATGGTCCAAGTGCTTGCCAACAAGCCCCGGGCCCATCACAGTGCAGCGAGAGAACCTACCCCCAAAATTGTCCTCTAACTTACATGCATGCTCCCCTACCTCTGCTAGTCCCACAAATAGATAAATGTAACTTTTATTTTTTTGTTTTTAAAGGAAGGGAGCAGTGTGGTTTAGGAAGCTAATAGATACACCTGGAGAGATGGCTCAGTCATTAAGGCCACTCACTACCACTCCACAGGGCCCTGGTTCACTTCCCAGCACCTAGATGGTGCCTAACACTCTTCGTGATGCCTGTTCCAGGGGATCTAATGCCCTTTTCTGGCCCTTCCATGGTAACTTGTAGGCAAAAAACACTGATTAATCTTTTTTTTAAAAAGGAACCCTGGGAGAAGTCCTGGAGAGAAGAAACAGAAAGGTCTACTTGGTGTAATAGCAATACTAGATAGCTTTACTGACCAGTCAAATACCCCAAGGCCAAGCGCGTCAGTGACTTCCAGCCCTGCATGTTCCATCAGTGCCTGTGGGCTTGGGAGTCTGGGCAGTGCAGCCCTGGGAAGGAGAGATAGCAGCAAGGAGGGTCTACACAGCACAGGCCTAAGCTCTCCTGACCTTGGTAAGGCTTTCCCTGATACTCCACACCATTGTCAAGGGATGATGAAGGGGTTTTGTTTGTTTGTTTAATTTGTTTTGCTGTTTAATGACTCTGGAGTTTGGAAATAGTGTGCTGGGTATGGCCACAGTGAAGAGCCAAGATTAACATTCTGTATACTAAAGGCTTACAGGCCAGAAAGGAAACAGAAAACCCTTGGGGTTGGGTAGACAGCCCAGCGGTATACACTGCTTTCAGAGGACCAGAGTTCAGTTTCCAGTACAGGTTTGTTCCTGGAAGCTAACAACCATTGTTAACTTCTACTCGGGGAGCTCTGATGGAACACACAGGGCCTTTGAGAGCACCTGCATGTGCATGCGTGTGCATGCACATACAATAAAAAAAAAAAAAGGAAACTAAGCCTTAGGTATCACAGCCCAGCACTTGAGAAAATGCCCACTGACATGCTCATGTGATGGTTAGAATTCACTGTCAAGTTGGTGGACTCTGGAATCCCCTAACAGGCACGCTTGTGAGGGGAAATACTGATTGACTTAAATGGTGTAATAAGACCCACAATAAGACACTTAGCTTGCTGGATTTCTGGAACTGTGGTTAACATTTTAAGATTAATTTTGCTTACATCAAGGCACAACCTATAGTCTGGGGAAGGATAAATTCTTTCTGAACTACTTGACTGTAGAAGAAAAAGGGCAGAAGGGAAGACCCTCCTAGTACAAATCACTTCAAAGCTAGAGTTACAACAAACTCATCATACCTTACCCGCTTTGACTGATGCATCCTCAAAAGTATTATTAATTTGGCCCTGTTTGTAGCTTGCACCTCATTTCCGAATAAGATTTTAATATCCAACCTAACCCCTGACCCTGCTCTCCAAAGCGGCACAGGCACAGCCCAAGAACATTTGACATCACTATCAGAATTACATATGCCTGCCGTGCTGTTTGGAATAATTCATTTCCCATCCCTGCCCCCCCTTCCCCCCCCCCAGTACAGTGTAGCTCTGTTTGCCCAGGCTGCCCTAGAACTAACATTGCAGCTGAGGACGCCCTCCAGCCTCCCCCTCTCAAATGCTGGGGTCGCAAAAGTGCAGGACCATGCTTGGCATATGCGGTGCTGGAGACCAAGCAAGAGCAAGCATTCCTTCAACTGAGTCACATCTGTCTGTCTGTCCATCCGTGTGCGTGTGTGCTTGTGACTCACTCTGTAACCCAGGTAACTGGTCTCAAACTCACAACCCTTCTCCCTCCCATCAACAGCTTTTTACAGTCAGTCTCTAGAATAAAAACAGCCTTTTTTCTGTTTTTTTTTTTTTTTGCTTTAGTACAAGCAGCTGACATGCAGCTATGCCAAACCATATCTCTAATACTTATTTACAAGAATCTTTCTTGAAGGAGACCAGTAGATATTTTGATATCCAGAAAAAGGATTTGTCAAGCTATTTGGCTTCTCTCCCTTTCCCTCCCTCCCCTCCCCCGTCTCTTCTTGTTTTCCTCACCCATACCTGAATTTTGAGCGAGCCTGGAGAGGATCTTGTAACTTTTTATAGGAATCATAAACACTAGGGCATTACCTGCAATCTCCATACTAATTTTGTCATATTTGTGCAGTGAGATTTCCTAGACATTGTATGTGATATCACTGCTCTAATGTTGACATGTAATACACTGATTATTATCCATAAACAAATCAATCCATAAGCTCCTCAGTCCTCAGAAAATTTTAGGAATCTTTTAAACGGGGTGCTGAAACTATATGTTGAGAAATATTTCTTCATCCAAAGGGTGACAGCTATTCCTGGTGATCAACTTGCTTTGGAATTAACTAAAACCTGAGTGGCTGGGCATACCTGTTAGGGGTTTCTCTTGATTGGATCATTTGGGGGGGGGTCACACTTTCTGGTGGAAGTTTATATAAAGGACATGGAAAAAAAAAGCTTTTGCCTACTTGTCCCCACTCTTGCTGGCAAGTTCATCTATTCTGCTGCCTAGGCATTCCTTCACTGGTATTCAAGTCTACTTCTTTGGGATTCTGATGTAAGACAAGCTGAGACAGACTGTACAGTATTAGATTCTTGGACTTTCCACTGGAAGACAGCCATTGTTGGGCCATCCAAACCACAGCCTATAAGCCACTCTAACAAATCTTGTACACACACATACAGACACAGTTCTGTTCCTTAGACAACCTTGACTATTACACTTGGTAATCTACTCAGTTCCTGGAACTCAACAATTGACCCACTGTTTGGAAAGCAAATAAGTTGATAGAGCCCATCAAGGGTTTTAGGAAGAATGAAAAATTTCTCTCTCTAATCCACTCTCTCACTGAGAATCATACAAATAGAGAATGCGTACACACAGGAAGATCCCTTAAGTCTTTTCAAACCTGTTCTATTTTTATTAGAATATGCTCCAAGAAACAAGGACTTTCAAAATCTTTCTTTTAGTGCTAAGTCAAATTACACATGCTGTGGAATATCTCTCTCTCTCTCTCTCTCCCACTTCCTCCCTCCCTCCTCTCTCTCTCTCATGTGTGGATATGTGCAAGTGTGTGTGTGTGTGTGTGTGTGTGTGTAAGCCAGGGATTGATTCTGGGAGTCTTCCTCAATTACTCTCTATTTCATCTTTGGCGACAGGGTCTGTCACTGAAACTGCAGGCCTGGATTCAGCTAGGCTGGTTGCCCAGCAGCCCCAGAGGATCTTACAGTCTACATCTTCCCGTGATGGGATTACAGATATGTGTGGCTGCATCCCACTTTTTAAATGGATGGTGAGGATCTGAACACAGGTCTTCATGCTTGTGTGGTGAGCACCTTACCCACTGAGCCATCCCTCTAGCCCCTGCAGTTTGTTATATTCATTCAAGTTAACTAACTCAGGATCCTGAGTACTATCTCCATGTTGATATATTTCTCTAGTCTGAGTGAAATGGTGCTTCAGGAAGCCACTGGTCCAGATGGGAAGCCTTTGAACAGAGCAGTTTATTCTAGAGCTATGGTGAAGAGAGTTCTTAACCTAATCAGACTGTTTTTCAATCATACTTTGTATTATACAATCTAAATTTTTATTTCTCCCAGATTATCTTCCTAACAGCCAGGAGAGCCCAGAGTGAAGGCAGAAAACAGGTCTGAAGTGGCCTAGCTCATCCGACACTGGTTGACTGAATCCTACAGCGGGAGAGCAGGCTGGGGAGGACTGAGATACACCTTTAGCCATGGTGCAAAGTCGGTTGGTAAGATGGGTAAGACAAGATGGGGCTTGACAGCCAACTCTTGCTGGGAACATTTTAAGTCCCTGGGATCTTAACAGTCTGTTTATAAAATACAACATCTGTTCTAAAAAGGCCAACCATCGACAAACGTGCCCTGTGTGCCCGCCAGGAGCAAGGGTTAATATGCTGATCTCATTTTGTTCAACAATTGCAGATTAAGAACGTGCCTGTAAAACCACAGTGTGGATTAACAGATGCGGCTGCAGAGCTCATGTTTTCTAATATGACGGACAGAAATGACACCTGTTCTTAGGGGAGACGGCTTTAAAGGTCACTTGATGGCAGCAGTCTAGTTCAAAATATTAAACACCCAAGAGAAATAGGAAATGATTACTTTCCCTACAATGGTATCCTTTCGGAATCGAATGAGCCCCTGAAGGTTACCTCTGTATTAACCTGCATCCCTGTTTCCCATCTTTCAGCACTAGAGATCTAACCAGTGTGAGCAACGTGCTCTACCACTGAGCTGCATCCCCACTTCTAACTTTCTTCCAGTTTAGGAACACCCTCCTCATTGGTCCCTTCCTGCCACAATCTGTTCTCAAGGATGAGAAAGGGAGGCCCCTGCAGCCCACCTTACATGGGGTCGAAGCGCTCCACAGTCAGCAATGGAACTTCAGTTTCCAGCATCTTGTAAGCCTCCAATTGAAACCAAGCAAACAGACAACAAACCACAGCTCAGTGTTCCTCCTAAAACAAAGCTATGAGCTAGGAAGAATGTGACAGAATTCTGAGAGGCCAAATTGTAAGTGAATGTGGGACTCCAGAAGGCACATGCTCCCACGGAAGACAGCTTACTGCCTTGAGGGTATTTTCCAAAACCTTGTAATGTCTAGTT